>JAVTVY010008116.1:0-42855 GCA_036873755.1 Hanleya hanleyi | reverse complement strand
TAAAGTGCCATACAGTAACCAGAAAGTACCCAAATGTACCGTAGTCACAACGTGATCACAACAATATATTGAGGTTACATTTCGTTTGTGGTTACTTTATCGTCAGCCAAGTTTACATGACTTCTTTCATTTCTACTTAACGAAGTCATGGAAACTTGGCTGTTTTATCGTACTGCATGACACTCTGTGGTCATTTTGTGATTACTTTGTTGTTACTTTGTGGTAATTTGTGGGAACTTGTTTGTGGGGTTAAACACATTTTTTTTCTTGCCGGCCTAAAGTTGAAGGGAATGAGCGGGAAAAGATAGCCTATAGCATTGGGCCCTAAATTAACTGACAGTAATACAGTCTACGGAAAAAGATAGTTTGTTTCAAGCGAGTATGTTATTTATGGTGATTAAATTGTGAACATTGCCAGTGTTCAGTATGTGGGCATTTGTGGTACAAATCGTCGAACCGTCTTTGGCTACTCCGCAGTTTCGGGCTGTAGTAAAATCCTACCGCAGTACTGCGCTTCGCTGTTTCCGCTTCCTTCGCAAAATAAACGTTTTTGGCATTTGTGTATATCTTACTGTTTACGGAGAGAGGGAAGACGTAACACGGTGAGTTATACAGCGCTGCTGTCTTACCTTAACTTAATAATCACCATCAGTTTCACTGTGTCTGTCCAGGCTCCATGGTAGGCCTATCTGATGGCCTAACAGCTGAAGTTGGTTGAGAAAAACACCGTAACTTCGTCCTGTTGAGTGTTGTTGTTGTTTACAAACGGTCGATGACCGTACAAAAGGAAGTTGCCATAATTTGAACCATCGTGAAACTTTTTAAATAGTAATCGGTTTAAATAGGGTTTTATTTCACCTTAAGATGAAAGGCAGATCGCATTAAATTAGACAACTTATTCTAGCGTCTCGTATAAAAATAAATAATTATACATCAGTCAAGTTACAGATGGAATAGGGGCCTAATAACGAAAGTCTGAACAAATGTGACCAAATCCATGATCAAGAACCAGACGTGAAAAACCTGTTTGGACACTGAAACGATAGCAGGGCAGAGAGAACATATTTGTAGATCCCCCCCGGACACCCCCCAGGATGAATCCCCTTTCCAGGACATCCCCCCCCCCCCGTGCATTTATCTCCCCTCCCCCAGTAAATTTTCATGTTGCTAATGGAACATATTTGTTAAGTTTATTGTATTAACTGTTTCATTTTTTTGATTTATTATTTGATTTGTTCCACCAGTCATCTTTCTATTCTTTCAAGAGTCTTCACTCAGTTTATTATGTAGACAAATTCAACTATATATTAATGTTTTTCAGTTTAAAAAAAATATTTGTTTAATTTAATTCCAGCTCTTTTAACAACTCGTCAAACAGTTGATAACATTTTAGGTTTATTTATCCAACTAAACTTATTGCTGTCAATAAATGAGCAAACATGTTTGTGAATGATCTTTGATTCATCAACTCTTGAAGTCCCATTCTCACCACTCATCCATACTAATACTCATACCTATTGGCTAACCTATTGTTTTCAATAAATGAACAAACACGACTTTGATTCTTTGAAGTTTTATACTTGCCACTTGGTCACCACTTGTTTTTAAATTGAGCAACATGAGAATTTCTCCATTGGACATGTTGGATTGGGGAGGGGGGATTGTCTGGGTGGGCATTGTCCTGGGGGGAATTCATTTGTTGTCCTACACTCAGACCATGGGGTTGCATGACCTCCTCTCAGTAAAAATTATTTTAATAAATAATTTGGCCATTTTGCAACTCAAATATATTTATTAATAAATAATTTCCCTTCATGATTAGCCTAATTTTGACAAGATCCTTTACAATTTTCACCTGTTTTAGCACTTTTAACATCCTCATTCCAAACAAAATGGCATCAGCTGTGGATTCATTGAAACGAATGAGTACAGTTGTTAACACTGTACATAACAGGTGAAGAATGAGACGGATCTTGTTGATATTGGGCTGATTATAAAGAGAAATTATTCATTAATAAATATAAGCTTATGTGAGTTTATTGTTGAAGAAGGCCGAATATCAAAAATTGTGTTCTCTCTATGTTTGCAGGTATATAATTTCCGACAGAGAAGATGATGGAGAAAGGCTGACTAAGGTGTGCTTCAACTTAGTCCATGATTACCCGATCTATAAATCATCATTTTTCTTCAGCCTGTTCTGAAGCCTGATCTATTTCTTAGGCAAAGTAGGTGCTCATTCGCATTACAGAGGCTACACACTTGATTTTGTTTGAACTGGTAATAAGAATGGGTAGACATTCTTCAGACTCAGACATGTCAGACAGCTCTGGTTCCTATCGCCAGTCAGTGAGGTCCACAGTGACCCAGCGTAAAGAGACTGGAGATCAATACAATGACAGAAAAAGGAAGGGAGACGACTCCAGCAGCCGATATGATAAAGGAGACAGGAGACGGAGAAGCCGAAGCTATGATAAACAGGACAACAATGATGGCCAGATGAAGAAAGAACGTAGGTCTAGTTCTTCATCGTCCAGAGAATCTCCCAGACGAAAGCGCTCCAGATCACCAGATTATAATGCATATAGGTCGAGGTCGCCACTGAGGAAAAGATCACGGTCACACTCAAAATCTAAATCCAGATCTCAGTCGCCACAGCGAGGACCCCGACACAACCAGAATGGTGCCATGCAAAGGTTTTTACATTTCACTGGAACAGTTTAACCCTTTGAACCCTAGAAGCCGCTTTAGCGGCCTATTGATATAGTGTATATACCTGAGAGGCCGCTATTCAGCCAATCAGATAACGTTTTAAGTCTTATCCGCTCCACAGTTTTAGTTTGGTCGCCCAAGTCCAAAAGGGATCCTCTGACACGCATAGAGTCCCCAGGGCGTGAGCAATGCCGTTTGGATTATGCATATGACAAAATTGTTGTTTGTATCCCTACTTTAGCATGGAGATCAGGATCAGGTGTTAATAGACATGGAAACTCTCGTGTTCAAAGGGTTAAATCTACCATAAATCTTAAGTCATGACAAAGAATGTATATCATATGCCAGTTATTGCATCTGTTTTAATAGAAAAAAAACATTTGCCACATCTTTCATATTAAGGTACAAAATTTGGAATAAAGGTTAAGTTAAGGTGTAAGCTACCATTTTGTTCATGTTGACAAGTAAATTTCCATCTGTCAAAGCATGCTTACAGATTACTTGTGGAATTTTTCTCTCAAGTAAATTTTCATGTACAATGTATCAAATCACGATGATGATCTTTATGAGCTTGACCTGTTTATTGTATGATTTCAGACATTCCAGACCACATGATAATAACGGCCCATATTTCAGTCATGACAATGATCGGGGCATGCAGAACGGTCAGTTTCAGGACTTTATGGAAAGGTACATGTATATTTAAGGGATCACTGTCACAGCACTCTAACATCAACCCCCACAATTAGAATTCCTGATTCAGCAAAAAATTCCCTATTTAACACAAAAACTTCTGAGGCAAAGGTTATTTTTGTTACGGCATTGGCCTCCGCACTGCTGGTTGCTCTGGCTAATTGAGGCTGACACAATATAAAGATAAAGAAGAAGGTTGTTTTTCCTGAATAAAGTGAAGAACTTATTAAAGTAAGATTGTCTATCTAATTTGAATGATAATTAATTGATAACATATTTTCTTGGGCTCTTACATATTAAAAATAGTCTATGGTTACCGTCGCTGGAGAATTAGTGTTATGATAATATTTAGCTATGTTGCTTAAATGATCAGGAGACCAACTTACAGAAGTTATAAAAATTTATAACCTAGCCAAGTTATGGACTACATATAGCAATAACTGTGAGAATTTATAAATCGTGGTGCGCGTTGACCACAAAATGTTTGTGGAAGGAAATGTCACAAAAAGTTGACCAGAGGGAAGAAGCAAACATGATCTTCTAATGCAAACATGGCAAGGTTACAGAGCAGAAGATTTGATTGGGCGAAAAAAAAATTTTGGCACTGTGTCAACCCTTTTTATTGCCCACAGCAAAAAAATATTATTATTATTTTATTTTTTTCGTTTTTACACATTTTTCTTTCAACATGCTTAAAATTTTGCTAAAATAATGTTCTTGTTGAAGGCTGACTCTTCAACTACAATGTAGCTCAAAGAACATTATTGGTTTCAGGCAAATTGTATTAAACTACTGCATAGATTTGCCAGAAAAGATGGATAATATATTGGTCTGTGTGAAAGAAAAAAAGAAAGATACAAAAGCCCCCCTCCCTCATCATTTTTTTTTTTTAAGTGCCTGTCAAGCGAGAGACTAATTTTATTCAACCTTAGCGGTACATGTACATGTAGTTATCCCTGACCTGACTAGTCTGCCTATTAATTATGTACACTGTATGGCAGGCTTTGCTTTTCATCGAAATTCCCAGGATTCCAAACAGATTCTCGCAATCTTATTCCCCAGGAATCCAAAGCTATCACTTCTATTCAGAGTGCTATATTATTTGCTGGAATCTGTTGGGTTATTTTGCAGTAGTGCTGTTGGAATCTGTTAAATTATTTTGCAGTAGTGCTGTTGGAAAAGCAAGCCCTGCAAGATACTGTAAAATATATCCAGATAACCCATGGTCAGGCATGACAGGAGAAATCGAGCTTAAATTTCTTGTTTGTATATTATATTATCTGTGGTTGTTACA
Organism: Hanleya hanleyi; assembly: GCA_036873755.1. Classification (NCBI taxonomy): domain Eukaryota; kingdom Metazoa; phylum Mollusca; class Polyplacophora; order Lepidopleurida; family Hanleyidae; genus Hanleya; species Hanleya hanleyi. Next base: position 38,159 of record JAVTVY010008116.1, on the reverse strand, counting down.
CTTTCAGGCGAAGGTTTGAGCGGGAAAAAATTGGACTGAGCGGAGTTCCAGAGATCTGGGGAATAAATCCAAGAAAAGAAGACACTGAGTAAGATCATCATGTTCAGTTTCTTTCAGATCTGCAGATCCATTTTCTAGTTTTGTTTCTTGTAAGTCTTATGCACATAATATTGAATCCTACTAACATCTTACAGTAATCCCTATAATAATTCAATCACAGGAAATCAAATTTCCCACCGTTAAATCAGAGGGTGATCAAATTTATTAGAACAGGAAGTTGGTTCAAACTCTAAACCATTATTTCTTTGTTGTTTCTATGATTTTAAAGGGTGATTAGGTTTATTAGAACAGCCAATTGAATTTTGTTCTCATCCTTGAAGTGATTGAATTTATTAGAGGTATTACCATATATGGCATTAATTATATTAAATCTTTGTATGTATTATGACACGATATAGTCTGTATATAGACCTGTAAATTTATAATATGCCCAGAAAGCTGTGGATTAGAGTTAAGTTCTATAAATGTATATATTTACAAAACCTGAAAATGGATATGTTTGGTATACTTTAATTTGATGTGAATTTACCATGGTTAGATTATCTGAATTTATTCTCTGACTTTTATCACATTATTTTCTTTGACAGTTCGGATGAATATTCAGACAAAGGAGCTCAGTCAGCTAGCCAGTCCGGCTCAGATAGTGATTCAAGTTCCGAAGGTATCTGTTCAGCTGGTATTAATGGATTGCTTGTCTGCTATCTAACATATATTATGGTAATTCCCCTAATAATTTGATCACCAGAAGTGCAGCAAAAATGGCACAAATCTGGCAATATTCTCCATGGCACCAGCTACAAAGTGTCACATTTTGTCATTATATGACTTTTCTTCAATTTGAATGAAGAATGAGAATGTTACATTTTTTCCGTGTTTGAATAACAGAGTTGAAAAGTGAACTTCCTGTGATTGAATTATTAGGGGAATTACCATAAGGCCTAAGAAAGTTATCAGGGTATAGTTAATTTCTATGGGGCGAGCTGACCGGTTTGTTTATCAAAACTGACGTTTTCTTCAATTGAGTTCAATAGCTTGAAACCAACTTAAGTCTACAAATGGTCAGATGGAGCCAGTCTGTAAAAATTAATGTACTGTCTTGCTGGAATTTAATAATAACACATGCATGTAGATGTTCATCCCTGCTATCGTGCCATGGATAACAGCATGCAGTACACGTTACTTCCACTGACAGTTGTCACAAGTATGTTATCAAACTTATGAGGGGTGATAATTTACTCGCGACAACAAAACGGAGGAAGTATTGTTAACCACATGCTGTTTATCGATACCTTCATGGTTGTCTGACATTGAAAAACTTATATATATATTTTTTTTTAAATCTCCAACACAAAAGGCATGATACACACATATTAACTTTGTTAGACCCTTATTTTGTAGCATTGGAGTATAGTCCAGTTAGTGGTGTTACATGTATAGTATTATCTTGCCTTACAGTTTGGAACAATCAGGAAAACTAAGAATTTTCCATCAGAAATAGGTGATCAAATTTGTTTCAGATGACCAGTGTTTAAGCAAGGCAGCAACTCTTCTTTTTGTGGCTTTATTAAAAGCAGAAAAATGCAGTTTTGTCATCCCAATGTTGTACAATCCTCAGCTAATAATAGCAAGTTTTCTATTTGTAGATAATAAAAAGAAGCGGAAGAAAAAGTCCAGTAAGAAGAATAAGAAACACAAAAAACACAAGAAGAAAAGGTAAGAATTGGTGATTGTTCATTGCAGTGATTTACACATGGTTCATTCAATGTATATCTTATAAAGTATGCTTACTAGCCTATTTGATGTATTTCTCTCCTCAAATTTCAGGCCGGGCAAACTTAATGTATGCATTTCATTTCCTTATTCTTCCATCTCTTTCTGTGTGCCCCGGGCCAATTCTGTGTGCATGGACCACAAAACCTGGCATTCGCCCCATCCAGTCCTTGTGCTCTTGAAGTAGTCTTCATTCACATACCAAAGTTTTATGTACTCGGACAACTTTTCACCAATATCCAGGGTTCTTCTGGGTCCACTTGACCCGAATGTCGTTGATAGATATAGTCTTCGGGCTAAACTGTCGTGGTGGAGGATAGTATCTGTTCTTCATTAACTTGTATACCATCACCTCTTACACTGAAGGATCGATATTGTGTCACATCAGTGCCCCATTGTTTGTTCGAGATCGCTCGTTGAAAAGGGTGAACTGACTGGGGGGAACTGGTGCGAGTCAACGGAACTCTGTGGCCATGGAATACTTCACAAGTGCAAGGATTTGATGGGGTAAACTCTAGGATTTCTGGCCCATACACACAGAATTAGCTCTACGCACATGGAAATGGATGCATGGACAAGGAACTGAGAGGCGTGCATGGAGGAGTTGGCTAGGCTTTAGTTTGACTCCGTCTTTCCCTTGCTTTAGACGAGAAAGCTATTTCAAATTAACAACTGACGTTCTGAATAGAAGAATTAATAATAAGGATTTGTTCTTGATTACAGTTTATCAAAATACTTGTCATTTTTTCCCCAATTTACAGTAAAAAAGCTAGAAAAGCAAAGAAAGCCAAGAAGAGATCTAAGGTAGAGGACAGTGACTCAGCATCAGAGAGTTCAGAGGAAGAAGAAATTGGAGAGCCTGTCTGGATAGAAAAAAAGAGTAAGAGTAAAACATGTTCTATGTGTTTATACATTTATTTCACACCAGGCTTATAATGTGATAGCGATATCTGTCCATCTGTCCACGTTTACATGTCCACACAATATCTTTTGAAGGACTATAGCCAGGCTTTCTAAATTCAGAAGACCTATGCAACTGGCAATGGGTCAAAAGTGACCTCGACCTATTTTATCTAAATCAAATTTCAGGCTCTCCAAATTCATACTACATGCGCAACTGATGGTTGACCAGGAGCCTTTCAAATTTGACTGACCTTGACCTCTTTTATCAGGGTCAAATTCTAGTTATTGCAGTATCCTGAGGGACCATGGTTCGCCTGTACAAATTAGTCTGCAAGTACATGAAGTATATACATGTACATGTATGCAACTGGTTATTAATTAGAAGCCTATTCAAGACCAACCATGACATTTCATCAAGGCCAAATTTTAGTTAATAAAATATGTTTTAAAGGGTTATTGTTAGCCATGCATGGGTGTATATTAAAGCCCATCAGGCTCTTGTTTATAATACTTGTGAACTTTGGGCTGATTAAAATATTTTAGCTTCACAGGCACCGCCACATTATCTTTTTAGGGCCACCTAAAACAAAATAAAATGTAAAAAAAAATATATTTTTAGTATTTTTGGTTTTAAAGCTTTTTCACATCTATATCTCTTTCTGCCAAAATGCTGTTGTTGAACATCGAGTCAAACAGTCATTTGATGCTTTGTTTTTATTTGGAGGAAATGGTTTTTTTCAAGTAAGACATTTTTTCAAGAAACATTTTTTGTTTCATACAAATTGTATAAACTACTGCATCGGTTTGCCAGATGGGTGTATTTGGTTTGTCTGAAAGCCTCCCTCCCTCATCACTATTTTCATAAAAGTGCCTGTGAGATTAATTTTATTCAACCATAACCACTTCAGAAGAGCTGTTTACGGTAAGGTCTCTGATAATGTGATGATTTACAAGAACACTAATTGCAACAATAAATTGCTCTGCAAGATGATGGTAAGAGAAAATGTCTTCCAGTCTGAATATTTCATTTTAATTAAGTCCGAAGCTGGTCATAATTCTGTGAACTGGGAACCACTGTTTATCATCGTGAAAACCTGACTGCCCATAAAATTCATAAAATGATTGAATAAGGCTGAGTAAAATTAATCTTCAGCTTCACAGGCACTTAAAAAAAATGACAAGGGAGGGAGGGAGGCTTTTTATTAGTCTTTCTATTTTTTTTCTCTGTTGTACAGACCAAATCTATCTATCTTTTCTGGCAAACCGAGCACTGTAGTTAATACAATTTGCATGAAACCAACAATGTTCTTTGAGTTACTTGAGGAGTTATCCTTCATTGATAAAACAATACCTCAAGCAACTGTTTGACTCAATGTTCAAGAACATTATTTTGGCAAAACTTTTAGAGAGAAATGTTAAAAAAAAAAAATTGTAAGAAATTACAAAAATTTCAATTTTTTTCTCACTGTGGGCAATGAAAAGGGTTGATATGGCCTCCCAAAAATTATTTGACAGTTCTTGTGAAGCTAGAAATTTATGTACATATGTTGAGATATACAATAATATACAAGCATGGGAATTTTCCTTCAATAGGCTGATTTCAGACTTTTTCATCAAAATTTTGAAAAATAAAAAGTTGTCGGTTCTGTCTGAAATGCCCAAAAATGCCATAGTCCTGGTAGGAGGTGGAAAATTTCAGACTTTTTGAAGTAGATTTCAAACTTTTTCAGTGGTAACAATTCCCCTGCCTGAATCTAGAATGTAGCGCCATACTACTTGCGATCATCCTTGATCGTGTTTCAATGGTTATTCCATCATTTATTTTTCTACATGTAGATAAAGAAAAAGATTGAATTTCCTCACACCTTCAAAAATTGCAATTTTGAGAAAAATCATGATTCAATCTTGCGATATTTTCCAGGTTATCAACCATAAATAATCATAATTAATTTACCGATTGTTCATTTGTAGAAGAAGGAGAAGAGGACACGGATGATGAGGAGAATGGTCCCCAGCCTTACGTACCACCCTCTACACAGAGCAAACTGGAGTAAGTCTGGACATATGTCTTAATTTCTTTGATAGGCATTCAGAAGTCGGCGTATATAACACAAGGCTATTCTATGGATAACAACTTCTTTATTGCTGTGGAGCTGACGTTTCATTGGAGATACTTCCAACTTTTTCAAAGCTAATGAACATATGTTGAGATGTACAAATTAGCTTTGAAAAAGTTGGAAGTATCTCCAACAAAACGTCAGCTCCACAGCAATAAAGAAGTTGTTATCCATAGAATAGCCTTGTGTTGGATATATGTCAGTCATAGCCATGTGGTAGTAGTGTATAATGGGGCCTCCTGAATCAGATGAGGAAGTTTTGCAAATAATTATTCACCACGTTTGATCCCTTGACAGCAATCCCCAATCAAATTTCAAACACCCCCAGCTTTGGAACAAAATTCATTCAGCTGTTCTAATAAGTTTGATAGCTCTCTAAAGTCATTGAAATAACAAAGGAATAACACATTATCTGCATGATTTTGGACCAATTTCTCAACTTCTTGTTCTAATAAATTTGATCACCCCAGATTTTGAGGAATTCACTTCCTGTGATTGAATTATGAGAGAGATAACCGTATAGCTACCTGTAGAAATAATCAACTTAGAATTTGTTAATTCCGCTAATAATTCAATCCATCTATCAAAATTCAATCACCCCAAACTTTGGGGAAAAAAATTGAATTGGCTGTTCTGATAAATTTGATCACCCTCTAAAATCAAATAATGAAGAAATAGCGAAATTATCTGCATGATTTTAAACCATTTTCTCAACTTCTTGTTCTAATAAATTTGATACCCCCATGTTGCATTGTGGGAAATTTCTCTCCTGTGATTGAATTCTTAGAGGGATTACCATACATAATTATCCCACAGTCAAATTTGAATTCAATATCAGGATTGTGCTTGCTTAGAAGGCCGGATTGTATAAACCCATACACCCTGAGTCATGTCTCTTTATTCGGGGTATAAAAAGAGTCCCATGTTTGTAGTCTACCTCCAAAAGAATGCAGATTCAATATGGGTGTTGTATCGTTCTGATAATAATAGAGTGCAGTGAAAATATGGACTATTTCATAATCAAAAGGACCCGCTGCATTGTCTGGTGTGATGTTTATTTGATACGATAGACTGTTTCAATATTATTACTGCAACAAGCTTGAGGGATAATAGCCTTGTGGGACTTACGTTTTGCACACCCCAGGTCATGGGATTGCCCTGGGTGTCACAGTGCACAGCCCAGGTCATGGGATTGCCCTGGGTATCACAGTGCACACCCCAGGTCATGGAACAAATTAAGGGCCTCAACTTAGCAGGCAGCTTGTCGTAAGAGGTGACTAACTGGGGCACCCCTGGGGTTCAGGTTGTAGGACCCAAACCATGGGATCGCTGGTATAAAAAGAAACGGGACCCAAACATCGTGATATGACTAAAATATTGTGAGAGCGACATTAAATAATATTCGCTCAACCCCGATCCCTGACACTCCTAATCATCAGTGTGTGTGGCGTGCAGGGGAAAATACTGAGGGCACCAAAAACAGTTTCCAAAAAACCTGGCGAGTAACAAAGTTGTCTTTTCTCACTGTTACACATCAAAAATTCTCTTTTTATTTTGGCCGAAGGGTATTGTCATCGTCATGTACGTCCGTCCGTCTGTCCGTCACACCTTTCTCGTTACCAAGATATCTTTAGAACGACTTAACCTAGGTACACCAAACATGCAGTGCACATCCATATGCTCGTAATCCAGAACCCTATTGAATCTGGACCTGATTGGTTGGAAACTTTGGCGGCCATCTTTAATTTATGCAAAATCTTTATCTCTGATACCATTCAAGTGTTCTATACGAAACATGGTATACAGCGTCGATGTATCAAGAGACCTGCAATAAATAACCACATCAGTTCCTCAGAGTGGCAGGAAGGATGGGCGGTCATCTTTAATTTATGCGAAATCATTAATGATCTCTATCTCTGATACCGTTCAAGTGCTCAATGTAAAATTTGGTATACATCATTGATGCATCAATAGACTTACGATAAATGACAATTCTGTTTTTTTTGATTGGGCGGAAACCTTGGTGGCCATTTTTAATTTATGCAAAATCTTTAATGATGTATATCTTTGATACCATTTCAGTGTTCTATATGAAACTTGGTATACAGCATCCATGTATCAAGAGACTTGCTATGAATAACCACATCAGTTCCTCTGAGTGGTGAGAAGGATGGGCGGCCATCTTTAATTTATGCGAAATCATTAATGATCTCTATCTCTGATAACTTTCAAATGCTCGATGTAAAAGTTGGTATACATGATCGATGCATCAAGAGACTTATGTAATGAATACCGATTTCTCTGATTGGACGGAAACCTTAGAGGCCATTTCTAATTGCAAAATTTTTCATAATCTGTATATTTGTCACTTGAATGCTTGGTGTTCCTGAAGTCTTGGTTCAAATTGAATACATTATGAATGGCTGGCGCCCAGAGCCGAGGGGTTTTCAGATGCGCAGTTTCGTATTTAAAAATATAAATGTTACACAGAATTAATTCAGCAGTCGCGCAGAAAAATTCACAGGAATCCAATAAATTCTTACAAAATTGTAGCAATCTATGTAAAAACGATAGCTGCATATTCCCATAAATTTTGATTACTGGAATCTGTTTGGATTCCTGTATATTTCGACAAAAGGCAAGGCCTGCTAGATCCTTTCTTTCAAATTTACAGTGTTGCATGACAAAATGGTCAAAAATCAGACAGATAATCCATCTTTCTTTGTTATTTTACTGATTTTAGTTTTATCAAATTATTGGAATGCCTCATAGAAATTCTGTCCTAAAAAATGGGGTGATTCAATTTGAATGGAGTGATTGAATTATTAGATGATGTACCAATTTATCAGATTGATTGGTCAATTCTGATTGCGATGTGTGTTGATGTTCATCTTGCCTGTTACTCTTGTTTCCATAGTTATGGCAAGGCGTTGTTACCAGGCGAGGGTGCTGCCATGGCGGCCTACATAGCAGAGGGGAAGAGAATTCCTCGAAGAGGCGAGATCGGGCTGACGTGTGATGAAATCGACTCGTTCGAAGGCGTGGGATACGTGATGAGTGGAAGCAGGTGAATATAACCATATTACATCAATTAATAAAATACTTCACAAGTGACGCAAATATTCAGAAATCTGATAAATTTTCATTTGTCCTCTTATTTAGTATTTTAATCATGATGTTGGCCATACATTGAATAGTGCTTATTCACCTAGAAGATGTTGACTCTTTGTTATCAGAACTTTTCTGTATTGAATAATCTACCGCGTGTGTTTTATTTTATACAGTGTATCTACATGTACTGTACCCAAGAACGCATATTTCTACATGTTTACCTAATATGTAATGTTGAAGTGTAATTCGAAGATATTGTTTTGAAACTTAAAAGGACTGGTTGTACCAAGTCGCCAGCTGCAGTGCTATTGAAAAAAGATATCATTAAAAACCTGAAATAAACATCCATACATTGTCAAATCTCTCTCGTTTGAATGTTCCTCAGGTATGCAAAACTGATTCATTTGGAATATGTGGTCACTTATTCTGTGCTTTTGTTTCATAGACATCGGAGAATGGAAGCTGTGCGTCTGCGAAAAGAAAACCAGATTTATAGTGCTGATGAGAAACGTGCTTTGGCAAGGTTCAACCACGAGGAAAGGACAAAACGGGAAACTAAAATCCTGTCACAAATGAAAGAAATGGTTACCAGAAAAATGAAAGAGAAGAAATAGGAGGCTCATGCTGCCATCATTATGTCTCTGCCAGTATACAAACTTCAGATTGTACTTTGAAATACCATACTTAGTATCCCTTTTTGGTGTGCTCTCAAAAACAGATTTTGTGATATGCACATCTCTGTTTATGAAGATTGAATGAAGGCAGAAAGTCTGACACCTGTGTTGAATAAAAGACGATCGTCGAACACCTGTCAACAGTTGGACAGCTGTGGTTGGCTCTTGATTTAGGGAAATTGAATTAATGCTACAGGCCTACAAATACTTTTTGCTGCAATTCGATCTCTACTCCATCTAGGAACGCACATTGTTAGTGTTGACAGATATGACAGAAGCATGATTTTATTGTAAATATCATCTGTAGCATGTGTGACCGGATTACATGTATGTGCATACATGTACATGTATTTTACGAGTTTAGACTTCCAAATGTGTACAGTATGAACAGTTGTTGGCTGCAGCTCTGCTTTAGGGCTGTACTGGAAGCAACTGGAATGTTTCCTAATGACCAGGTCGGTGTCTGTGTGGATAAACAGATCCCAGTCTGTATGTCCAGTCACCACAACCAGACATGTCTGACCAGACCAGTGAGTCTGACACAGATTGAATATGTCACCATGAACTATGGACATGAACAAGTACAGTCATTCCTGGGTAACCCAACCATGCTTGGGACCCCAGATATTGTAGTGTCAGTTTTCACAGGGTTCTTGTTTATCAAGGTTCGGATTACTTTAAACTTAAGCATTAGGACCATGGATAATGTCGGTTTTTAGAGCTATGGTGGGAGAGTCGTAGGCCACCAGTGCCTCATATCCAAGGCAACTTCTCCGTTCACACTTCGAATTAGCCTTCATATATATCAGCCCACCATCTTTGTTCAAAAGAATTTATAAATAGACACGAAACGTCATTGACCTCAAATCAATTTCAAATTCAAAATGTGCCATATGAGAGAGCCATTGATCAGCTGTCCTATGTATCTGGCAACCGCTACCACCATATTAGGAGGAATGACAACTACTACTGAGAGAAAACGTCATCCTACACACAGTCGTTGGGTATGTTCTGATTGGCTCATCTCTGACTTGTAGACAAAATTCATGCCTTGGGTTTTGAATGCTTTAGGTAGTCCGAACCATCAAGGCTAATTTGAAGTGTGAACGGAGATGATGTCTTGTGTATGAAGATGCTGGTGCTCCAGCCACAGAGGAATATGAGGCAACACGATTGCTGATGAATATGCAAAAAAAAAACCTACAAAAGCTTGGTCCGTACAAACTGCGTCTGCAAAAATGACTAATCCGTCTGTGTTTAAACACCCATGGAAAAACGCAGTGGTTGAATAGCAAAGACGTGTTGACAACTGTCTGAAATTGAGCAGTGTCTAGCCTGTGATTAGGAAGGCAAACACAAGGATTTTTTTTTCACAAACAGGTCGGGAACAAAACCGTCTTCACCAGATTCTCAGTGGACTCGCAAAGCTGAGACACCACCATGTTAAGCTGAACAAAACTGCTGTGTCTGCAATGTTCCAGAAACTGAAAGGGTTCATCACTACGTCTTTGAGTGCACAAGGTTTACAACAGAATGTGAAACGCTGATAGACAAAGTAAATCTTGTTTTTGCATCAAGCCAGTAGAGAGAAGGGAGTCGTTGTTGGAGAGGTTGATCTACAGATGTTGTTGAATGGACCCAATGAAACACTCTAAAAAAACCCACAATTCTGTAATTTTGGGAGCATTCTGTGATTACTGGGAAGAATTTATCCTTTCGGATAACATTCTGTATTTTCGAATAACGTTCTATATTTCCGGTCGCTACCAAATGTTGGTCGGTATTCACAGGTTTCACTGTACATAATTTCTTGTGTACAAAGTTGTATCATGTATCTTTATAAACTGGTACAGCAATTATATAATAATTGCTGTACATCAGTTTTGCATTTCAAATTTAGTAAGAGTGCTTTAGGACTAAATCACAGTTCTGACCAAGTTCAGACAATCCAGAAATCCTTCAAAACCTCGAAAAATCTCATGTTCCAGGTTTAAAATTAATTTGTATAAATTTCCATCATATTTGTTCAGCATTGTATAGGTTACACAGGTGTATATTGAAGCCTGTTGGATCTTGTTTGCATTGTTCATGTTGTTTTCATATACCAGAGGTTAGATCTTTATAAACCAGAATTTTGTTCCTGGTAATGGTCTTCTTCATACAGGTTTCAATACATGGTGGTATGTACAAGTTTAACATGTTTAATGAATTCATGGATGTGCAATCATTAGAGAGATAATTATTCAAATTAATTAAATTTGGGTGAGCTTTGTTTGAATATGGCAGATTGCATGATAACCTAGTCCACTAATTCCCGTTTCCGTCCCTCCTTGATGGAACATGGCATTAGCAACTCCCATAACTTAAAAAATATCGTAAACGATGTGCCCTGTACCTTACTATCTAAAATGTGTCAGTGAATTGCATAGGATGAATATAGACAGGTGCCCCTATGAATTCTTTGTACAGTTTTTAGTTTAGCGGGACAAAACACAAATGTCATTTTTCTGTCAAAATCTACATATTTTGTATATGTACAAGAAATTTCTTATAAGAAAAGCACTTGCGTACGCTCAGTGGAATTAGATCAATCGTATTGATGTATCTGTATCATTGTCAGTGTTTGATATCACCCATGCTGTAATACTGGGTCTTTTCACAATTTTGCTAATGTTGCTTCCGTCATGGGAGTTATGACGGAAATGACATTAGCAACATTTTCAAACACTCATAGTATCCATGTATTGATATTTAATAAACTGACAATGGCATATTATACACTTATTAACTTGTGACGGAGTCAATATCATGAAACCCGAATCCTTGGCCAGACTTGGCCAAGCAGACCTGACCTCGACCTCGGTCGGTCAGGTGGTCATTGCTAATGTCAAATTACATATAACAAATTATTATACCTCTTGAATATTCAGGAGAGTATTTTTTTATTATGAGTATTTATCTCCATCCTTCTTTCTCAACCCAGCATAGATTTTGAAGAGGAATTTGCCAAGTTGTTCTTTCGTTATTGACGAAAGACTATCAAAATCAATATCTTTTGCTTGACAGTAGACCCGTAATATTGCATTCTTACTATCCCTATTTTGTAACCGTTCTTGTAGATTTTCATCGGACAAATCTACGAAGCGACCACCGTCGGCCATGTTGCAAGCAGACGGTACTTGTAAACAGTGATCACGTGATCACAATATTGACTCCGGACCTCACGCGATTAACAGCTGGGTCAGTGATTGAAAAATATTCACTCGTGGCTGGGTAAAGTTTGACCAATGAAATACCAGAAAACCCTGATGAATACTCAAGAGGTATAATAACATTGATTAGGTCAGGGTAGTACCACTGTAAATCTTTTATTGAATAATTTAATTCACATTTGATTTGTGGTGAATATTTAAAAAACAAATTTGATGGAAATAGGACATTAGCACAAATGACATTAGCAACATGTACATTTCTGTCTCGCTATTATACTTCCAATAAGAATTGTACTGTGAAAAACAGTTTATATTCACATATACATACATGTACATTACATAACCTTGGTGAGTTTAGCAAACATGGTACATGATACAGAGTTAGATTTTTAAATATTTCCGCGGTGCAATGTATGGTCCTGTTCTAAAACCGTGGAAAAACTTGAGCACAAGTAGTACCATTGCCAGGGTGACTGGTTGTTTATTTAAAAACTGCTCTAGGCTTTGAGAAGAAGAGAAGAAAATAGTCCTCAAGTTATTCAGCTACTGCAGATAGTTTGGTCAATTATTTTGACTAGCTTTAAATATTTTCTGATATTGTTATGTATGTTCAGGTGTCATTTTCACAGAGTTTTTTTTCTGTTTTAGAGCATAAATACAATATGGATAAAATTCTGGGGTTGCCGTAGAGAGATATTCTAAGAGAATGTCCTAAATCGCTGGCTGATAAAAACTTTATCCAGTACACTTAATACATGCAGAAGAAAATAATTTAAGGCATATTTAACACATGTTTGCCATGTTGGCAAGAAATTCTAATTTTCTAGGCTCTCATTCTTGCAAAAATTGCGTTCACACTATGTAACTTGAGAATTTACACACACATTCTCTCCACCAGACCCTCTATACCAGGTGGATGCAGACAAATGCATGACTAAGGTCAATAGCTTGGTTCACTTGACTGGATATGGTCAATTGCAAGCATCCATGTTTAAATAGAATTGACCCACATGTACCTGCTAAGAGCATTTGAGGCTCTTATGATCAGAGTAATTCAGTGTTACTTTATCGCTTCTCTAACAACTCCATACCCTGGACACAGAGCAGATGGATAATCAATTATGTGCAGTTGTGTTCTCTACACGGAAATACTCTTATAGAATATAATTGTCATTCTACTATTGTTGGAATTGTTTGTAACCTCTCAAACTGGGGGTGTACATGTATATAATATGATACCATGAGAGGATACATCCCAGCATATCCCCCAGTCCATCTAACAATACAAAATTTACATCATATCCCACTATTGATTTTTTTTCATTTACTGCAGAAGGATATGCTTTCTATAATGCCCTGCTGAAAAAGTACAATATTCTTCAAATATTAGTAGATATTATTTATCCTATCATTAAGTCCGTTTCATAATTCATAGGGAACTTGTCACCTCTGTCACAACGTATTTTTTAAATATATACAGGTGTTACATGTACAATTACACAAATTCACTGGAGATCCTTCTTGAGAATTTGGGCGAGACTGGACAAATTGTTTGGCGATTCACCAGGAGACGGAACATCAAAGAGTTGGTGGAATTATTCCAACAACCTATTTTGACATTTAAATAGTCCCGTTTCTGTGCCTAAGTTTCTAGTTGCTAATGTCATTTTCAGTTGGACGGAAAATTTTACAGAAAAGTGGACTAGGTTATCGTGGAATCCGCCGTATTTTACCATATTGGAAACGCACTGGTCTTGTCATCTGTTGCACCTCAATTGTCTCTCAAATTAGAATCATCATCATAAGATATGGGTACAAGTTCACCTGTATCTGTATCATCTGGTATATAATAATACTGTCACGAAAATTGATGGGAGCTTTGTAGAAAAGCACTATGCAAACCCATATTGTATAAACCAAAACATTGTTTCTACATTGTCATGACTGTACGCTAGTACTAATGCCATAACATAAACTATTGAATAGTTTAGCAATGATTCATGTATCATCCAACCTTGACATGTCTCTAAACTACTTTCTTGTTCTACAGTCCTGTAAATAAATCCCATGTTCAAAAGTCAAATATATAATTGTAATCACTTCGATCGTAAGCTTTAATTAATACTCTGAAGAAGGTTTAAGACAAGTGCAGTCTTCTCAACTGTATCTATTACAACCGCGTTTCATTAATCATCAGTGCAACCCCACTCAATCAAATCTCGACAGAGATTTGCGTCGGCCAGTATACCCCAGTTGGTGATGTCTATAGCCGATCTAATTGTCGAAACTCGACCAGCTTGAATTTTTTTATGACCGCTAACATTACCAACATCAAGATCGAAGAGTTTTCTGTAAGACTAGGTCAATGTTAATTTCGTGTGCACCAGGGAACAAAGGATTACCTCCTCCAGTTTTTCAAGAGTGGCAGTTCTGATAGCAGTCTCTAAATGTCGTGAATCTACCCTGCCATGCATGTGCCATACTTTCTGCATCTGTCGATATTCTTCCACGTCGGATTATGTATACAGCTAAGCCAATGAAAAAGCCCGCATCTTCAACGGCCCCTTCCAACGAAGTACGTGGAAGGAATAAGATGCGTTTTAACCATTTTTCTTTCATTCTGTGGCTTGGGTCTGAAATCCCCCAACAGAATTTGAAACGAAAATGTATGATAAATTTTCTTTGAGTTAAGTTTCATTTGGAAAAAATTATCCTACGAGGCTGAAATTTGAAAAGTTATCATAGTTATCCCGTCATCAGATCAGTAAAATTTTGTTCAAGTCCGTGAACGTATCGCGTGCAAGGAAACAAAACGGCCATATTCGAGAATACCAAGCCCACTCCTAGTGTCTCCCAATATGGCATGTCTGAATATGTATTAAATAACAGATACGTCCTGATACCCCATACTGGCACTGTAGTATTTTATGACACAGGGTACCGGTACGTGACAATGGAAGACTTGGAAAACGTTCTGAATCCGGACACGTGTAGATGACGTGTAAAATAGAGTAAACACATTTTCCTATTGCGGAGAATAGATGTTTCGACGGGATGGCTACAGCTGGATGGAGGGTAGTTGCATAATTCAGCCGAATTGAGCGATCTGGAAGCATGTTATCACCTGTTCCAGTCCTGTCTGGTTTTGGCATAAGACAGCACCAACGGCTTGGAGGTTGACCGGAACGTCCCATGAAGTGACCGACGTGACGCACATTCTTAGGTGTGAGAAAATTGCGAACTTAATCAGTCTTCTGGAGCAAGGTGAAGGGGTTGGTGAAACGCCACTCTCGGAGAGAATAGATCCCAAATAGACCCCTTTTTCTTGGGCAAATGGGCATTTGGGAGGTTTAAGTTCAACTGGTGAAGACGCTCGAAAGCCAGTTCAAGACGAGAGGAGTGGTCATCTGGATACGCTGAATAGATCGCAACATCGTCAAGATAAAGCAGGCATATTTGCCTTTGCAAACTATAGTCACCTCAAGCTCCATTAGCCGCATGAATGTGACTGGGGCATTTGTCAAGGCGAACGGCCTATTTTGAAAACGAATTTCGAATGATGTTTCGCTGCCCATCTCCATCTTCCAGTATCCACTGGCTAAGTCAACGACTGAAAAATAATGAGGTCCAGACAGAGCGTCCAGTGTGGTTTTGACGGGGAAATGCTTCGGCCTCCGAAATCAACACAGAAGTGTGTAGTGCCGTCTCGATTTTTCACCAAAACGATGGGGAATCTCCATGGATTATTGCTTGCTTGAGTGATTTGTTTGTTGGCTCATCCCATTGATATGATGTCAGACCCCATCTCGGGTGTACGGCAGTCGTGTATGTGTTCCTTTTTCGACAAGGTATGGTAGACAAGATTTGTGCTATCTGGTAGGCCGCCCGTGGTTGGGAAGATGTATTGATGCTCCATAAGCAGACTGGAGACGATCTTGCTCTGCCAACGTTAAAATTGAATATTTCAAGTCTGGACTACGAAGGCTGTTCTCGTCATGACAAGATGTCAGGGTGGTAGAATACACGTGGTCGACGCTTGCATATCCATGCACTTTTCCACCCATATGATCCTTTATAAAAAAATAAAAAATGGGTTTCTCTGTCAGATTAACAGCACTAGTATTTCTGCATTTAGCCCGGTGGCTTAAGGCCAGATTTTCACTTTATCGTGACAGAGTGGAATAAAGCACCAAATTTGGCACACGTATCGTCAGAGGCATCGAGAACAATATCAGAAGGGGTGCCCCCGAATTCGAGGCCCAGGAGGCAATATGTGGCCCATTAGGGGCCCGGGGTCATTTTGGGCCTTTTAATGGCAATTTTTATCCCAACGATTTTCAAAACATCATATATTCGCCATCCTTCGGGTTAAGAGTCTGACAATTTCCACATAGTGTTAGCAAAGGTCTAGCGAGAAATGCAAAATAATCCAAGATGGCCGCCATAATGACGTCATAGCTACGTCAGAACCAAATATGGTCAATTTTTGACGAATTTTCGATCCGAAATTTTGAATTATTTTTTCTATTTTTTTTCTTGGTGTTAAGTATACAGTAAATACTAGAAACCAATCATATATAACTGACTCAGATGGCACGGCAGCCCCTGACTGACCTTTGCCAAACTGGATCAAGTTGGACCAGATCCTTATATATGCACTAAATTCGTTGGGGCTACCATACAACGAACCCCGTGACTGGACAATGCATAGCTACTAAGTGAAATGTGTCATACTAATATAGCGTTAGACTTCCATCTACACATTTTTGAAAATGTTATTCGGGATTACTGCTGCTGAAGATGAAGTGACGGCGCCAATGCGAAAGCTATGGCCTATTAAAAAGGGTCAATGCCGATTAAAGAGATTCCGTTTTTTACATGAGCTGAGAAATAGGCAGCTAAAAAAGTCGCATCCTCTGGAAATTGGAACAGGGGCCCGGCCTCGGACGTGAAATATGTAACCGAAAATATGCACGGATTGCTTGAACTGGACAACATCTAATATTATCAGTATAAACAAATGAACTGGTTTATGGGATATTTTGTGCTTGAAGTTGCGGATAATAATGTGCATGCTTTGTCACGGGCCAGATTGGTCGAAGAAAGAGACATCGTTGTATTAAAGAACACTGCTATTGCAGTCTTGTTCTGAGCGAACTGTCAATTCACTAACGCGTAAGAATGCATGAAATGCTACCAAGATCATTGCTCGTAAAAGAATTACATGGATGCACTGTGGGATATAGCATAAACTATCTTATAGAGGATATCCTTAGTTATGGGCAATCTGGTATCCGGCCGTGTAATTTTGACATGCCCGTAAGTAGCTTTTTGGCAAGGAATAATTGCCAAATTGTGCGCGTAACTGATAGCCGATACGAATGTAGAAGCTGTGGAGGGCGCATACTTGTTGAAATGCAAGAATGCTTTGAGGGAAACCAACTGTGACGATGAGATGAGGAATACCTTACTGGCACACTGAGCGGTGTCATTGAGGAAATCTCTATATACTTGCGCTTGTATACTTTCAAGGAAGATTAAGCAAGAGACGGCGTCAGAAGAACAGCAGACAGGGTATTGTGTGCGACAAGCGATTGGGTCAAGGGGCTAGAGACAGCGCTTCCTGAAATTGTAACCGCGAGAGTTTGTCAGAAAAAAGATTGTTCCGAAATTTGTTTTGATCTGAACAGAATGTCATTTCAAATGCAGGCAACTACTAACTGACGCACTAATTTCAACCACGGTCATATTATCACAAAGAAAGAGACGTTATGATTTGCCAGTTTATGATCCCAAATTTCCACGGCAAGCACTGCTTCGCCGTAATATGGGTAAGATGTGCTGCTCATTCTTGGTCTATCCACGAGGATCCGAAAACAGCCGCCACACCCAAGGTACCAGCAGCGTCGAAATTGGATACCCAATTTAGAGAAAGAAAATTAATTTTCCGTTGAAAGACTCCAGGAATACAAGCCAAGTATTAACATAGGCTCTAGCTTTATTCAAGCGAATGTGATGGTGAGCCTGTGATACAACTTTTGTTACCTGCGGCACGCAGGTCTACGGGAGGCTCGCGTTGTTGTTCTTGTTGTTGTTCTTGTTGTTGTTCTTGTGACTTTTTGAAATGCGCATGCGCTAAGAGAGTGTGATCTCTGCCACACTTTTCTCTTCAATCTCCGATCTCACATGATTACACTGTCTTCAAGCGTGTTTGAAATCATTTGCAACTATATTCGGTGGAATGAATTATTGCTTCGTTAATTTCCGGATTGGATTTATTACACATGAGAATAGTGTGAATAACGTCAAAGGACCTACGAAGTAGGGTAGGCATTAGGACTCCGACACGCACTGAACTCTTGGACCCCCAGTTGAAATCCTGCCAATATTTAGATGGGCACGGCCCGAGTTAGAATCATCAGTGATTTTAATCAAAAATCACCAGAAATTTTCATCAAAAGTAGGTCAGCTCGAAACATGCTGGCAACAGTCCCCTAATGCACCTTCATGCCCAGTGTGAATAACGTCACAGGACATAAGAAGTAGGGTAGGCATTAGGACTCCGACGCACGCTGAACTCTTGGACCCCCAGTTGAAATTCTGCCTTTATTAAGATGGGCACGGCTCAAGTTAGATTCACCAGTGATTTTAATCAAAAATCACCAGAAATTTTCATCAAAAGTAGGTCAGCTCGAAACATGCTGGTAACACTCCCCTAATGCACCTTCATGCCAAAAATCAAGGTTCTAATATCAACAGTAACACTCAGATATAACATATCTCTCAGATATAACATATATATAAATATTAATATTCATGTCACTGTACCATTTATTCTCTCGTATTTCTCTTAAAATTTGTACTCTGCCTTTGACTGGTGTTTGTACAATAAAATCTTGAATCTTGAATGTTTATTTTGCCGACGAAAGGATTCAGATGGACTCACTCATTACCGGACAATTTCAAATGGTAGCCCACTTCGAAGGGATAGAAATGACTATGTAGTATTTAATGAGTTAGACACCCCTGTGCGCGAACAATACCTCCCAGACGTGCAATTATATTGTGCACTTTCGGTACAAGCATGACATTTGGCAAATAGCTATTTTGAATGATTCTCTTTCGGAACACAGCCTCTCTATCCTCATTCTCGCAAGCCAGGGCCTTGATTCGCTGGTATTGATGTTCCCGTCCTCTTCCGCACTCAGAATCCCTTTAGAATAGCATTAATCACTTCCGTAAATTCAATACTTATGTGTATCAGCAGACAATGCACAGAAACATATTGCATTTGACATCATTCTCTCAAGTCAGAGCCCATTTCTGCTAGAATTTACTGGTTCTATACAAAATTTACGTTACTTTGTCAATCAGTTTTACGTATGGAATTACGTCATATATAGCAGATACTGGCCATAAAAACGATCTAGTTGACCTCGTGGCCAAAATCTAGGGCCTTTGTTTTCCTGGACAGGTTTTTGAGTTTGATTTTGATACTTAGATACCTTTCGCATTGACTTTAACTTGGCAGTCATTTTCGCAAATGCAACAATTTGATGTATCAAAATATAATAACGAGAATTCGACATCATTCTCTTACACACAGACATTGTTTAGTGAATTAGCCCCGAAACTTCGCACTTTAATCACCTTCGGATGACTTAGTGACAAACATATTCGCGAATTGAGTATAGGAAGATATCCATAGATACTGACCAGAAATGTTTCTTGTTTGCAGAATTTGATTTTAAAGAAAAGAAATTAATAAAATTAGCAACCTTCGAAAAGACTTGGCCGAACATGTCAGATGAGATGATATTTCCTAAGAATAAAATAGTTAATCATTTATATAGAAGAAGCAAACCATGTCTTGGTATTGACTTGCTGCGTGGAAAAGAGTGGCAAGGAATTTAGTTCGCAGATGATAACGAACGTAAATGCAGAAACCTAATTAATTATTTTAATCGAATATCAAGACTGTAACAGGCCTCAATTTGAATAGTGAAAAAGTGTCATTATGCCTCTTGGACAGTTCGATAAAGCCTTAAATCCAATTCCGTAGTTTCACAGATCGAAGTGATAGACCTGATACTAAATTTATTGAAAAATAACTTTGAAGGAAATATAAATTTTCCATTTTGATCGGCAAATTAAGCGAGAAGGGAGACTGAAGAGCGCAGCTTTTCGCGCTATGACTAAATCCTCGAAATTTGTTTGGATTTCCAAATATTTGAAAGCCTTTTTGATTTGCAAAAAGTAACGACTGAACCGAATGTTGTGAAACTTGGCATACACGATACTTGTACCAAAACATTGCCAAAGCGATCATGGTGAGTTCGTCTGTCAATTCAGTATAGACGGCACGGCCGAGTCAAAACCGTCGGATATTGAATGGGGAAAGTGAATATATATATATGGTATCAGAACTATTACGCAATCCCTACAATTGTGGGTTACAAGTTGAAAATTACTTCCCTTGGCATGAAAACACTGGCATATGGCGCTTTTTTCTACGACCACTACCTCCGCTGATATGTCGTTCACTGTATTATTGCCACTGCCGCAGGTTTTGACTACAATGTAGTCATTTCTCACTTGTTAAATTCTATCAGGCAGGGGAGAAATGCCCTGCCGGGCACGATGACTTGACAGGCAAAATTGTGCGAGCAAATGAGAGACTGCAGTTTCACAAGAGTTACCTTTGTGCGGCGCGAGAATTCACCCAGCATAGTTTTTAGTTTATGAATTTTGTCTTCTGGAAATGATGCTTTCATTGTTCTCGAGTCCAGTTAAATCCCATACATAACCATAGTAGTTGATGGGTAGTAGGTTTGGCATGTTCAAATACTCACACAAGTAAGTGAAAGTGTTGAGAGCTATAGAACAGTGGCTAGCGCCATTTGCTCCGACGAACATGAAGTCGTCCAGTATGTGGATGACCTCTGATATGCCGAATTTTGTAGCCATAATCGATTGCAGAGAATGACTTGAGCTCTTTTATATCTTAGAGGATGTAGAGCATCCCATCGAAAGGCACCGATACATAAATGCGGAATGCATCATCTAAATAGAGTTTTGCCATCAAGCTTTAGTGGCCAGGTTTTTGAACTATTGCTATCGCGATATCTAATTTCTACGTATTCAACATATCAGGTATTGTTGAATCGCACCGTTAATAGTCAAGGTAGATTGTCCAGGGTAAGATCAATCGTGTATCACCCTAAAAGTATTAGAAGCGGGGGGGGGGGATTTGGTTTAATGTCACACTCAATGTTATTTCACTCATATGGTGACCTCCAGTTTTAATGATGGAGGAAGCTGGAATACCGGAAGAGAACCACCTCCGGCCCGTCGGCAAGTAACTGGCAAACTTTCACACATGAAAGCCTTAGAGAGCTCGGCCATCAAGAGCCCCTTAAAGTATTAGGTTTCTTTCTGGAGACTAAGTCTAATTTTAGCAAACCTTAAAAGGAGGAGTTTAGAAGGGACCAGCAACTCGACCTTTCGACAACTCTTTGTCTAATTTAGCTTCTACGATAACAGGGTTTTGCATAGCAGATGAACGATTACGCGAGACAGTAAAGGCACATTTTCTCGAGTGTCAAATATCGAAACGGTTTGTAAAACTTGGAACAAGTAAATCTACCTCAAGGTAGTTACTTAGCACAGTTTTAGCCCGATTCCAGTCGGTGCTGCAAGAGTAACTCCCTTTGCCACTGGATTTACACATGCTAATTTACATGTAAGGAGACGTGAAGAATCCAATTGGCAACATTTGATGTAGTTCACAACCGTGGCATGTACGATAACCTGAAGTTTCATCCATTGAAACAGATTTGTTTTAGTACCGATAATCAGCATTGAGAATGGGGCGCTGGTGGCCATACTGGATATGTATAGAAAAGAAAATAGCCAATAACCTTCATGCGTGTTTAATCGAGTCAATAATAACAGAGCTACATGTACAGAAACCTCTCAATGGATTTATAAATATATGTGATATATATATTAGCATATATACAAACACACATACATGTGTATAGCAATAATACCATTATTGGTGACGCTCTGGCGGCCATATTGAAGATTCAACGAGTAATAAAGTTTCCAATTATCGTTATTATTTTCTTCTTGAGTCAGTCAGGCTCGTAGAAAACCAATTTCGTGTGAAAAGCCGATTCAAGCTGTCAAAATAGTCGTCAACAGGAGGCTGCTGTATGCATTCTGGCGGCCATATTGGATTTATGCAAATTAAGGGCCTTCCACCTCCCGTAGAAATGAGCACCCCTTCTAAGATCATTCAGTATGCCCAAATGAGCCTCTCTGCAAAATATGGAGCTTTATTCCAGTCAGTCACGATCTTGACCTTAAGCCACTGGACTAATTACGTTATACTCTTGCTAGTCTGTGTCCCATCAAAACATGATGTTTCGCTAGTGCGCAGTTCTGGAAAATTATCGCGAAAGAGGTAGAATATCAGATGTGTGTGAAATAAATCCATCGTAACACGAGTTAAGGTACCGATATCTCTAATCAGTGACATCAAAAATACGAATTTATTATTTTACGTAAATTAAATAATTCACTTTATAGCTTTGTGAAAATTAAATTTGACATGTCAAAATGGCTGTAATACCGCAAGTATCTTACTCTTCTTTAAACATTTTAACAAATACTATTACAAGTTGAGAAGATCGGGACTAGGTTATCATTGGCTTCTATACTAAAAAAAACAATGGCCGTGCATCGAAGTGAGCGAGTATGTGTGCCTACCTGACTGCTTTCTTCCCTCTATGCCACTAGGTTGCAATATGAAAGGAGCAGGTCTGTGTCTGTCCATCCGTATCTCTACTCTCTCAAAACTACTGTGTACAAAAAGTACACAAAGTGTGGCAAAAATTATCATACACAACGTGGTGAGTACACTTTATACACTGCTTTGTGGACTTCTCCAAGCAAATTATGCCGAAAGTACACATCGATGTGTACAAGACTTACACAAATGTGTGTATAAAAGGTGTACACCGCTGTGCATGATAATTTTTGACACACTTTGTGTACGTTTTGTACACACTAGGTTTGAGAGTAGGTATGAAAGAAACAGTATGAGAATGGCAGTGCTATGATCTTAGATATGGTGTCCTGTGACTGTGTAACGAGAAAGATGTGGAGACGGTTATTGTGCTATGGTATAAATGAAAAACACCATTAAACTGGTGTAATATATTTACCGATTATTAATTGAAACTCGCTTATCGTCTTCTCCCTGGCGAATTTCAACGTTTCTCAGATTGCCCATCCAATAACGTCTTTGTTAATACTACAAAATCTGAACTTCTCCACGTAAACGTAATTTAATGCTCGAGCTTTATTTCTTTGTTATCTGATGTGAAGACTGGGAAGAGGTGCATTTGATCTCAACACATTACACTCCGTTTTGAAGTTATCAATGCTTTTCGTTGAATGAGTCACATTGATGGATCGGCTGTACGGTTTAGATCTTTCAGGTACTGACGAGGAAATTCTTTTACGGACGACGACTGACTAATGAATGTCGGATCTGACGCTCACTATTGTTCAGATTTAATCGAATTATTGAACTTGGAACTGCTATAAAATCAATTCCAGGTCGCAATAAATAAAATGATGCACCCCTGTTTTTGTATTTGAACAGTATGTTGTTCAGTGACAGTAACAGTTCAAAATACTAGTACCGTAATAAACACTTAGTTATTTGCGAGAAACTTAGGAATTATCTTTTGACAAACTCTTCCGTTCAAACTCCAATAATTTACTTGTAGTAACCAGAAGAAAACAGCATTTTGATTTCCTCATTGAACTGGTTTCAGAAAATATTTAACTCCTTTTCGGGAAATTAATTTTATTTCAACTTAATCGAGAAAAAGTATGGCAACCTCCAATGGGTATCTCGAAACATTAAAGTTTCATCCTGCTCTATAATTGGCTATCGCCTTCGTCTTTATATGATGAGATATTGTCCAGTCGGCAACGGGTGTGGGTCCAGTCGGCAACGGGTGTGGGCATGATGTTTTTTACGAGTTGGGTCAGGGGCTATTTACGCGAGATAGATTGCCACCGCCGGAAATGATTAGCAGTCGAACGTTATGTTGGAAGGAAAGGCAGTAGTATAGAGGGTTACCCTGGACCACTCTGTCCTATCTCTTTAACATGCGAGTCTGATTTTCCTCGTCATGTGACCTTTGATCCCTATGACTGAGTATGCAGGATAACGTCAGGATGACGGAACTAGGTGAACGGGATTCCCCGAGGTTAAGACAAGAATGAGTGTTTTCACGAATGAAGCAGGTCAACCGGAAGTGACATCATCAAAACCGAAAATAGCCGATATCTCGCGGATGGCAGGGGCTAGAGTTATGGGATTTTGACTCTGGATACCTTACAAGGAAAGTGCCATATACCAGTGACAGCATTAGGGTTTTAATAGGGTGGAAGTAAAGTTATTTCAGAGTTATGTCTTATTGACGAGAAGCTCTCGATGAAATAAGCGGTAGGGAGGGATTATACTGAACAACAATGGCTTGATTAGAGACCGATTCGTTGAGAGAATTTTGACATCGATTCGTTCCGTGTGAACATATCTCTTACTATCGGACTAAAACTTTTACGAGTGAAACCAGTATGTTGAAATGCCGAGGACAGACGTTGTATCTACTTTAAGAAATCCCTTCCCGCAATATATCAAACTTTTGGTAAGATAGAGATGACCAACTTTCGGAGCATCCATCCCTCCCAAACAGCCAGATTCATAATACGGAACCCAATACTTTGCTTACCATATAATTGTTTACACTATCAGACTTGTAACCCTCCGTCAAGTCGCTATAGGCTCGCTGTATTGACGACCGTTCTAGCATGTAACGTAGTTATTGACACATGATTAAGTAAGAGAAAATACATTTTTGTTGTCTTATCTTCTCTCATCCGTCTATCTCTGTATAATATGCCTCTCTCTCGCTCTCATTGTTAGCTAAGATTCATAGCGTCTCCCTTCCCTCAACGCTATGCAGACGACAAATACATTTCCCTGGTGGTAACTCGAACATCTCCATGGCGCACTTACTATTACCTTTGCCCCCTATTGGACCTTCATTAACTTGAGAAAATGGGCCGCCATGAATAAAAATACAGAAATGGCAGACTAAATTGCCATTCGTCGGTCAAAAATTAATTAAAGACGTTAAAATTATCCCTATGGAGCCTCAAAATCATCTGAAATCAAGGGTCAAGAAGATGGGCATTTCCGTCATAATAGACCCCGTGTATACAGGGGATGATGATCACAACATCGATTATGGTATTTTTATTCATTCCTCAATTAATTTCTCAATTTAATGAAGGTCCAATAGGGCGCAAAGGTAATGATAAGTGCGCCATGGAGATGTTCGAGTTACCACCACGGAAATGCATTTGTCGTCGGCATAGCGTTGAGGGAAGGGAGACGCTATGAATCTTAGCTATCTCATTGTATGTGAATTGTAAATCGAACAATCGCACCCACATTGTGTAATCATGAGAGGTATTCGCTTTTGTAATAATTTTGGCACGTTAAGCGCAAGTTAATGGGTATTAAAATGGGTTTACACTTTCTCCCGTTATAATATCTCGGCCAAGGCAGAATTCACATTGTGCCGTCTTTAGATGGGTTAATCTGCTAACGAAATAGGTATTGTACATGTGCCAAAGATATGGAACAAGCCTCTGGCATTTCTTCTTGTCGCGTGTTGGTACTATATGTGAAAGTGGTTCATGCACGACACATGTGGTCTGACTCAAGCGTTTTTGTATACAATCTAGAAATGATCCTCTCCAAATTCCCATCTCCATTTCAACACGTGATCATATTGCGTATATGCAACGACTCGAACGTCTTTATCTTCCTTGTGTAGTGTAAAAAGTAGTGTTTCATGTTCCGGCAGTCTTTCAAAGAATGTCTCCTAACTGCAGACTGATCACGAGGTCGATTCCCCCCCCCCCCCCTCCCCCTCCCCAGTTTAGTTCACTCAGTTTATAGAGCAGACATCAGCGAATGTTACAGTAGTATTGTACTATAATGACACACTTGGTAGACTACATTCTTGGCATCTGGAAGTAGTGGTCCTTATTATATTAGAAACAGATTGGGGGGAAAGTCTGACGGCTACGGTTTTTTAAACCACTAGTCGTATGTTCAGACATCACACCTAACTTTTCTCCCCCGACATAAAGATATTCCCATGTTTCTCCAGCATAAAATTAAATACACGTTCAAGTTTACTGTAATTCGAAGGCATAGCACGCAATTCGAGGGTATACATCGCAGTAGACAATTAAAGCACAATTTCCTTTACCAGCATAGACCAGGCGGTTGTTAAACATTGTCTGCAGACCTATAGCCTATGAAGCGTTCAAATCTACCCTTAGTCTGAATTTCGTCGAATTATAATATTTAAGGGCGTTAACATGTGTAAGTGCGTATACATGTATGTAATTGAATTCCACTTGTTCTCGGATTTCACGAGTTTTGGGGGACAGTTGGGCTCCTAAAAAATCTGCGGGTGACCTGCCCCTGGATTAAGGCATGGATGCGTATATGTTTGGCTTAGGTTATAGGGTTCGGGTTAATATTTTTATTTCGTACATATTTGGAATTGGTGCTAACTGTCAAGAGAAATTAGAGCTCTTTCGATTATACGGAAATTCTTTTATGAACGACGGCTGAATATTGAATGTTGGAGCTGACATTGGCTAGGTGTAATTTTAGTTTCAGGGGGTAGGCTAAAGATTACGAAGAATGTACCGAAACATAATGATCATCTTATATCGGTCATCGAGTGCAGTTACGGTATTTGTTCTGTATATTGCTTAAATAAATCCACTTATAATACTTGTGTGTCGACTGTCGAAGAATGTGCATGCATCACGGTAAGACGATATGAGATCGGATGGCTCTACTCTGTCCAGTAAGTTATGTGCTCGGTTGGCTCTTACGCGTCCGCCCTCGGCATTTCAACATACTGATTTCAATCGTAAAAGTTTTTATCCGATAGTAAGAAATATGTTCACAGGGAACGAATTGATGACACAATTCTCTCAACCAGTCGGTCTCTAATCAAGCCATTGTTGTTCAGTATAATCCATCTCTACCGCTTATTTAATCAGTAGCTTCTTGTCGATAGAAATAACCATGAAATAACCTTACTTTCAAATATATTCAAATTCACGCTTTCATCGCAAGGTATCCATTAGTCAAATTCCCATATATCTAGCCCCTGCCATTCGCGAGATATCGGCTATATCCGCTTTTTATGACGTCACTTCCGGTTGACCTGCTTCATTCGTGAAAACACTCTTATTCTATCCTTAACCCTCGGGGAATCCCGTTCACCTAGTTTCGTAATCCTGACGTCATCCTGCAGACTCAGCTAGTCATAGGGGTCAAAGGTCACATGAGGAGGAATATCAGGCTCCCATGTTAAAGAGATGGACAAAGTTGCCCAGGGTAGCCCCCTATACTACTGAGGGTAATGCACTTTGAAAGGCCCAACTATGGTGTTCTATTTGGACCAAATTTACGTTGTGTATCGACTTTTCTTCATATCTCATAACATTATATTCCTACGAAGTAGGCTACAGATCGCAAATTGTCCGGTAATGAGTGAGTCCATCCGAATCCTTTCGTCGGCAAAATAAGGAGAACCGTTGACATTAGAACCTTGATTTTTGGAATGAACGTGCATTAGGGCATTGTTACCAGCAAGTTCTGATCTGAAATAATTCTGATTAAAATTAGATTTATAATTAACACTTCAGTATATTGTTATATATATGTAAGCTGTAGCCTGTAACGTGTATCCTGTTTCACATCCAAACATGTCATCATTGCCAAGAAAACTGTGGTCCGTTTTGCTCCAGCGTTTTATCGCATTTAATGACTAGGCCTATCAGTTACTCTCCGGCTAAAAATACCCTACTGCATATACCCTCAAAAATTCAGCGCTGTTTGCACAACGAAGCTGAGGTGGTTTAACGTTTATCATAAAGAAAATCACCGATCAACTGCCATAGAATATAATGTGAAACAAGGAAACCGGAATAGTACATTCATCAGATTGCCGATACCCAAAATGTGTTGTCTCATATATCTAGATAACAACGTGATGTAGAGACGCTATTTATTCGTCTTTGTACCGGTTATGCTCAGGAGAATCACATAGAATCATTATTATCTTGTGCATAGAAGGTGTTGGTCTCGAGTTGAATTACCGTAAACTACATAAATGCTACCTTTCTATACTATAGTACTATATATAAAAATTTGGTGTATTGTTGGGAAAATAATGTGATTTAAAAAGTTGTTTTGATCCTGGACAAGGGCACTAAAAACCACTAAAGAGATGTAGATGTATTTTCACACGTAAAGCTTGAAATCTAGTGAACCTATATTATTCAATCTGTTTCCTTTAAAAAAAAAAATGTAAAATTAAATCGGTGATCGTTATTTATTTTGGAATGAAGGCGCATTAGGAGACTGTTACCAACAAGTTCTGAGCTGACCTATTTTTGATGGAAATTTGTGGTGATTTTTGATGAAAATCACTGGCGATTCTGACTTGGGCGGTGCCCATCTTAATATAGGCAGGATTTCAGCTGGGGGTGGGGATTTCCAAGAGTTCAGTTCGCGTTCGAGTCCTAATGCCTACTGTACTTCGTAGGTCCTGTGACGTTAGTCACACTGCTCATGTAACTCAACGCGCGACGCATAAAGCGACGTCGAGTTTTAAAACGCTCTTTTGAAAGTCGACGAGCGACGCACATTTGGCCCAAATAGAACACCATATCCATCTGACAGACACAAAGCCCGGATAACTAATAAAACTGGGCTAATCTTAGATATCTCATATGTGAGGTCAAAAGGTGTCTCTGTCGGTATAAACACATGAGTCACTATGAACTAGAGAAACCTAATCGGGACGGTACAAGGTAGGTACCGTAATGGAAAACATGTTATTTTTTGCGGAATCTTCGTGCTAGTTCTCTCGTTTAAAGGTTATGTGACATTATAGCTTCGCGATTTCAAAAGTAGTACATATACATAATTATGTCATCACCTTGCACATTTAACTCTATCTGGCCTGGGCTTTCGGGACCTATCCAGGCCTGTCGAAATGCCCCCTCCCCCGCTAATTATTGTTCTTACCCCTTGAGATAGGGGCTGAAACTCACCACACTCTACCCTTTTTTGGATGGCATTTTTTGGTTGATTTTTCACATTTTTTTCATTTTTTTATTTATGTAATTTCTCCGCAAAAACTGCATGATAAATTAGTAAATATTAATGTGATGTGAAATAAAATAGTTTGTGTCCACTTTTCATCACGGAAAATCAGATATTTTGAGGGAAAATGACGAAAACATCACTTTTATGGTACCCCACGTTGCCGCCATCTGGAATTTTCCCATGATCCTTGCTCGAGGGGTTATGCAAATAGGCTCAAAATGACCCATATGATAAAATATAAAGTCACGGAGTGTCAGATGTCAATTTTTGTTGTTCCGGAAATAGCGCAAAAAGTTAGGTAGGGGGCCATTTTGCCCCCCCCCCCCCAATTAATTCACAGGAGCTCATTGCAGTTGTTAATTGATTAATTAGGTTGATTTGGAGGAGGGAGGGCGGAGGGCGACGGAGTAAAGCATAGCAGAAGGGACGACTATTAAGTGGGTTCCGTCGCCACACCACGCTTCCAAAACTCGGGTTTTATAACCCGTTTTCTTCGAAAATCGAATAAACTTCCCTTTAAGGAGAACGTCAAATGGTCTTAACTTAGTCGATCTGGCCTTATCTGTCAAATAAATGCATTTTCTCTGCAAATTCCAACTGATATTTCCAGATTGACCGCATCCTGGCTAAAAACTCTCGCGAAACCACTGCCAATTGAGCTCGTCGGGATCCAACTCACAACCGAATCAACCTAATTCGGATTAAATAACGAGCCCGTGTGATTTATTATTGCGAATCTTTCCACTCAGAAAAAAAAGAAGAAAAAGAAAAAAAAACAAAAAAAAACGAAAAGGAAACGCGCTCGAAAGTATTTTTTACAGTCTATATATGAAAAGCATTATGAAGTTTGATTGCTTTTTCGCCGCGTTATTGTGGGATTTACTAGTTTGTTAGCGGCCTCCGCATGTTTCATCGCCTCATATCAGTCAGCTACGAAAGTCGCGAGGGTTCTTCAGAGTTTTACTTTTTGACTTCTGACTTCCGACTTCTGACGCTTTCGTAGTCAGCTGCATAACATGCTACAAAAGAAAACATGTACCGGTAGTTTGACTTTATACCACTTTCTTATACGATTTTCACGATGCTCATTGGCAATAAATGGTCATTCAGTGCCCATCAAAATTATGTAAACCGGTCCCGAAAAATACATCGGAAACGTCATAAGTTCTTTCCAGACGAGTATCACTAAAAACTAATTCCTTATACTTCAAGATGGAATAGATGGAAACTATTATCGGAAATGGGAATCCCCCGAAGCCAGATTGACAAAGATTTCTTTCAATCATTAAAATTATTTACTTGATTTCGAGAATTGAGTTTTTGTGAAGATATCGAGTATTTTTAGGTACTAAACTTAGTCATTTATTGTCCGAATTCATATTTGATAACAAATTTGCAAGATATCAAGCACCAAAATGAACTATTTTTCCAGCCCTCTCAAGCACCTTTCGAGGTTAGACATGGCAAAAACACTTACAGTGACTGACAACCTGAACCTCCCATGTATACTTTAATTTTTTCTTGCACATCTCGATTCCCATGATAGTTTGAAATTCTGTCGCAGGGAAAAGCACTGATCACTTGGCATGCTTGACCACGAGATGGGAGAGTACATTGCAACAGGGAAAGCATTGTGTAGGCGCATTGTAGCAGGGAAAGAGTAAAAATACAGAAACAATTGAGAAAAAAACAAAACAAGAAAAAATGGGTGGAAACTGAATGAACGGGGAATTCCACTTTGAAACAACACCAAATTATGGACATTTGTCAGCGATGATCGAGAGGTTCACCGAGACAAAACGGAAAGTTTTTGTGAGTTTTATTTTGATAGTTGTTTGGTTTTTACTGGTTTACTATCAGATACAGCTATGGATAATAAAAGCGCTCATCTCGAGGTCAGGATAGTGACATTTCTGCTATTATCAGATAGGGGAAATATCTTGCCACTGAACCAAGCATCCAAGCATTCAGGGACCATTTGGTGAAAACGTATATGAATTCCTCCCGGCGCAATGGAGAGTGTACTCTTCACGTTACTACCGTATTGTACAGCCATCGACAAAGTCATACAATCTGCTTTCATTGGTCGGGGATTGGCGTGAAAACGACCCAGAATCAAAGGATTATTCACAGTCTTATAGTTGGGCAGGCCTGTGCTAGAGCCCATTTTACAAAATTAGCACAGGATATTGACAACTGAATGTATCTAAATCTAGACTACATCAGGCCCTGCTTACAAAATTAACTAAAAGGCAACCAGGGGAAATATGCTGCTATACTGTATGGAGAATTGCAAGTATTCAAGGGAGCTTCGATTCAGGGCATTTTGGTCAAATAGACATAACTGTAACACTGATACCTGGCATGCCTACATATTATATGCCTGTATGTTGACCATTCAGCTACAAAATCTGAAGTGGTTGACTTATTGCACAATGCACTTTACAAAAGGGGAATGGTGGACTGCTTGTGTCAACAAAGTAAACACTTCACTCTCCAAAACTTATGTAGCAATTTGATCCTGTTCATTGGTATGGTGCTCCCAATTATATTTTGTTAGTCCCCAGTGGTTGTGAAGCCCTGAGCTTCCAGATGTCTGGAGATGCATTCTGGCCAATTTTCAATGAATAAAATCACAAATTATCACTCAGTTACGTAATGCTCAGGGTTTTTTGGGTTTTTTTTTTTTTATGTGAAGGTCCCCAGAATTTATTTGAAACTCGATATGTGAAATGGCATACACCATTGCATTTTGACAGCATAGTTACAACTGTTGATAACTATTTTTTAGATTATTTTTTAGATCATCACCTTGCACATTTAACTCTATCTGGCCTGGGCTTTCGGGACCTATCCAGGCCTGTCGAAATGCCCCCTCCCCCGCTAATTATTGTTCTTACCACTTGAGATAGGGGCTGAAACTCACCACACTCTACCCTTTTTTGGATGGCATTTTTTGGTTGATTTTTCACATTTTTTTAATTTTTTTATTTATGTAATTTCTCCGCAAAAACTGCATGATAAATTAGTAAATATTAATGTGATGTGAAATAAAATAGTTTTTGTCCACTTTTCATCACGGAAAATCAGATATTTTGAGGGAAAATGACGAAAACATCACTTTTATGGTACCCCACGTTGCCGCCATCTGGAATTTTCCCATGATCCTTGCTCGAGGGGTTATGCAAATAGGCTCAAAATGACCCATATGATAAAATATAAAGTCACGGAGTGTCAGATGTCAATTTTTGTTGTTCCGGAGATAGCGCAAAAAGTTAGGTAGGGGGCCATTTTGCCCCCCCCCCCCCAATTAATTCACAGGAGCTCATTGCAGTTGTTAATTGATTAATTAGGTTGATTTGGAGGAGGGAGGGCGGAGGGCGACGGAGTAAAGCATAGCAGAAGGGACGACTATTAAGTGGGTTCCGTCGCCACACCACGCTTCCAAAACTCGGGTTTTATAACCCGTTTTCTTCGAAAATCGAATAAACTTCCCTTTGAGGAGAACGTCAAATGGTCTTAACTTAGTCGATCTGGCCTTATCTGTCAAATAAATGCATTTTCTCTGCAAATTCCAACTGATATTTCCAGATTGACCGCATCCTGGCTAAAAACTCTCGCGAAACCACTGCCAATTGAGCTCGTCGGGATCCAACTCACAACCGAATCAACCTAATTCGGATTAAATAACGAGCCCGTGTGATTTATTATTGCGAATCTTTCCACTCAGAAAAAAAAGAAGAAAAAGAAAAAAAAACAAAAAAAAACGAAAAGGAAACGCGCTCGAAAGTATTTTTTACAGTCTATATATGAAAAGCATTATGAAGTTTGATTGCTTTTTCGCCGCGTTATTGTGGGATTTACTAGTTTGTTAGCGGCCTCCGCATGTTTCATCGCCTC
This sequence comes from Hanleya hanleyi, assembly GCA_036873755.1. Taxonomy (NCBI): domain Eukaryota; kingdom Metazoa; phylum Mollusca; class Polyplacophora; order Lepidopleurida; family Hanleyidae; genus Hanleya; species Hanleya hanleyi. The sequence continues at coordinate 5,113 of JAVTVY010008116.1, read as the reverse complement.
ATATCAGTCAGCTACGAAAGTCGCGAGGGTTCTTCAGAGTTTTACTTTTTGACTTCTGACTTCCGACTTCTGACGCTTTCGTAGTCAGCTGCATAACATGCTACAAAAGAAAACATGTACCGGTAGTTTGACTTTATACCACTTTCTTATACGATTTTCACGATGCTCATTGGCAATAAATGGTCATTCAGTGCCCATCAAAATTATGTAAACCGGTCCCGAAAAATACATCGGAAACGTCATAAGTTCTTTCCAGACGAGTATCACTAAAAACTAATTCCTTATACTTCAAGATGGAATAGATGGAAACTATTATCGGAAATGGGAATCCCCCGAAGCCAGATTGACAAAGATTTCTTCCAATCATTAAAATTATTTACTTGATTTCGAGAATTGAGTTTTTGTGAAGATATCGAGTATTTTTAGGTACTAAACTTAGTCATTTACTGTCCGAATTCATATTTGATAACAAATTTGCAAGATATCAAGCACCAAAATGAACTATTTTTCCAGCCCTCTCAAGCACCTTTCGAGGTTAGACATGGCAAAAACACTTACAGTGACTGACAACCTGAACCTCCCATGTATACTTTAGTTTTTTCTTGCACATCTCGATTCCCATGATAGTTTGAAATTCTGTCGCAGGGAAAAGCACTGATCACTTGGCATGCTTGACCACGAGATGGGAGAGTACATTGCAACAGGGAAAGCATTGTGTAGGCGCATTGTAGCAGGGAAAGAGTAAAAATACAGAAACAATTGAGAAAAAAACAAAACAAGAAAAAATGGATGGAAACTGAATGAACGGGGAATTCCACTCTGAAACAACACCAAATTATGGACATTTGTCAGCGATGATCGAGAGGTTCACCGAGACAAAACGGAAAGTTTTTGTGAGTTTTATTTTGATAGTTGTTTGGTTTTTACTGGTTTACTATCAGATACAGCTATGGATAATAAAAGCGCTCATCTCGAGGCCAGGATAGTGACATTTCTGCTATTATCAGATAGGGGAAATATCTTGCCACTGAACCAAGCATCCAAGCATTCAGGGACCATTTGGTGAAAACGTATATGAATTCCTCCCGGCGCAATGGAGAGTGTACTCTTCACGTTACTACCGTATTGTACAGCCATCGACAAAGTCATACAATCTGCTTTCATTGGTCGGGGATTGGCGTGAAAACGACCCAGAATCAAAGTAACACTGATACCTGGCATGCCTACATATTATATGCCTGTATGTTGACCACAAAATCTGAAGTGGTTGACTTATTGCACAATGCACTTTACAAAAGGGGAATGATGGACTGCTTGTGTCAACAAAGTAAACACTTCACTCTCCAAAACTTATGTAGCAATTTGATCCTGTTCATTGGTATGGTGCTCCCAATTATATTTTGTTAGTCCCCAGTGGTTGTGAAGCCCTGAGCTTCCAGATGTCTGGAGATGCATTCTGGCCAATTTTCAATGAATAAAATCACAAATTATCACTCAGTTACGTAATGCTCAGGTTTTTTTTGTTTTTTTTTATGTGAAGGTCCCCAGAATTTATTTGAAACTCGATATGTGAAATGGCATACACCATTGCATTTTGACAGCATAGTTACAACTGTTGATAACTATTTTTTAGACTAAAAATGTAGAAAGATTTTTGAAGTGGAACTTCTACATCCCTGCTATATGGCACGTCCCACCTTGGAAATTTTTGCATGTATATCTAATTTAAGTAAAATGGTGTGTTCTGGTGCATTTTGACAGAATGTTTAGACTTTGAAGATATTATGTAATGATGCCCCAATGATCTGTCTTTCTGTCTGTCCATCTTTCTTGTCATACCACATATGCAGCTGGTGATGGATCAGAAGCCCAATGAAAATGAATGACCTTCACCTGTTTTATCAAAGTCAAATTTAGCAATGATTTTTAAAGGAGTGAAGATAGGCACTCCAAATTCTTAATACTTGTGCAATTGATGACTGACCAGAAGCCTATCCCAGTTGACTGAACCTATTTTTTCCAGGTTATATACTGTATATTATTATGATATAACATGAAATATAGCTAGGCTTTCTAAATTGATACATATGCAACTGATGATGGACCTGAAGTCTATGAATATGACTGACATTGACCTATTTTCTCAAGGTCAAAAACTGTATGTTAAGTTACATGCTTACTACCAACATACACTTCAAATCTAACATTTTCATCATCATTGTTGTGTTTGTGGTTGTAACAATCTAGCGAATTTTGCATGTGTTGCAATGTTCAGCTTCATGCTTCAACAGTAACTTAAAACCATCCTGTATCGGCTGAGCTGTTGAAACACTCACCATTTTCAAGCTGGGACATACCGCATCACTGTCGGAATATGGGTACCATGACACAGTTATAGATCACACAACCAGTGAAGGTTCCTGATTTGCATTCAATGTCGTTATTGTTTAATTACTATTAGCAGCATTTTACAACAACAACAATTCGCTGACTTACAGCGAAAAATTATAGTGATAGGTATTTATTTTTGTTGTTTGGCATATTTGCCGGCATTGTTTCAGATAGAATACAACAGCTAATTCATACAATCAGGAATGAAAAGGGGGTTAAATCTTTATGTTCGAACTTTCGTAGGAAAAATATAAGTGGCAATTTGAAATTTTATTTTTATTCGATTTTTTAATGTCAGTGGGCCGTGAAACACAAAATAGAGTTGGTGTTGCCTCACACTGGGTTTTACGGTGGCCCGTTAGGGCCATTGTCGTTTTCTTTTGATTTCCTATGTTTTTCTTCTATTTCCGAAGAAACCAACTTAATTTTCTAGATTTTCTTTGTATTTTCCAAGAAATCAACTGAATTTTCAGCGAATTCATAGCAATATTCTGCGAATTTTCCGTGTTCAACGACGTAAAAACAGAGACAAAGTCGAAGAAAAACCTATGAAATTCTTGAAAAACACCAAATATATATTTCCTCCGCGGATATAATATTTCCTCCGCGGATATAATCATTTCCTCCGCGGATATAATCATTTCCTCCGCGGATATAATATTTCCTCCGCGGATATAATATTTCCTCGTGGATATAATTTCCTCCGCGGATATAATATTTCCTCCGCGGATATAATATTTCCTCCGCGGATATAATCATTTCCTCCGCGGATATAATATTTCCTCCGCGGATATAATATTTCCTCCGCGGATATAATCATTTCCTCCGCGGATATAATATTTCCTCCGCGGATATAATATTTCCTCCGCGGATATAATCATTTCCTCCGCGGATATAATATTCCTCCGCGGATATAATATTTCCTCCGCGGATATAATCATTTCCTCCATTTCCTCCGCGGATATAATATTTCCTCCGCGGATATAATATTTCCTCCGCGGATATAATCATTTCCTCCGCGGATATAATATTTCCTCCGCGGATATAATATTTCCTCCGCGGATATAATCTTTCCTCCGCGGATATAATATTTCCTCCTCGGATATAATATTTCCTCCCCGGATATAATCATTTCCTCCGCGGATATAATATTTCCTCCGCGGATATAATATTTCCTCCGCGGATATAATCATTTCCTCCGCGGATATAATATTTCCTCCGCGGATATAATATTTCCCCCGCGGATATAATCATTTCCTCCGCGGATATAATATTTCCTCCGGATATAATATTTCCTCCGCGGATATAATCATTTCCTCCGCGGATATAATATTTCCTCCGCGGATATAATATTTCCTCCGCGGATATAATCATTTCCTCCGCGGATATAATATTTCCTCCGCGGATATAATATTTCCTCCGCGGATATTATATTTCCTCCGCGGATATAATATTTCCTCCGCGGATATAATCATTTCCTCCGCGGATATAATATTTCCTCCGCGGATATAATATTTCCTCCGCGGACATAATATTTCCTCCGCGGATATAATCATTTCCTCCGCGGATATAATATTTCCTCCGCGGATATAATATTTCCTCCGCGGATATAATCATTTCCTCCGCGGATATAATATTTCCTCCGCGGATATAATATTTCCTCCGCGGATATAATCATTTCCTCCGCGGATGTACTATTTCCACCGCGGATATAATATTTCCTCAGCGGATATAATCATTTTCTCCGCGGATATAATATTTCCTCCGCGGATATAATATTTCTCCCGCGGATATAATCGTTTCCTCCGCGGATATAATATTTCCTCCGCGGATATAATATTTCCTCCGCGGATATAATATTTCCTCCGCGGATATAATTTTTCCTCCGCGGATATAATATTTCCTCCGCCGCGGATATAATCATTTCCTCCGCGGATATAATATTTCCTCCGCGGATATAATATTTCCTCCGCGCATATAATCATTTCCTCCGCGGATATAATATTTCCTCCGCGGATACAATATTTCCTCCGCGGATATAATCATTTCCTCCGCGGATATAATCATTTCCTCCGCGGACATAATATTTCCTCCGCGGATATAATCATTTCCTCCGCGGATATAATATTTCCTCCGCGGATATAATATTTCCTCCGCGGATATAATCATTTCCTCCGCGGATATAATATTTCCTCCGCGGATATAATATTTCCTCCGCGGATATAATCATTTCCTCCGCGGATATAATATTCCTCCGCGGATATAATATTTCCTCCGCGGATATAATCATTTCCTCCGAGGATATAATATTTCCTCCGCGGATATAATATTTCCTCCGCGGATATAATATTTCCTCCGCGGATATAATCATTTCCTCCGCGGATATAATATTTCCTCCGCGGATATAATACTCCGCGGATATAATATTTCCTCCGCGCATATAATATTTCCTCCGCGGATATAATTAATTTCCTCCGCGGAGGAAATCCACGTGACGTGAGTACTAGAAAGACGGCAAATTCATTAGCATTTTTGAGGCTGAGGAGTGAGGCTGATGTGCAGGTGACGTCACGATGGCATCACTATGACGTCACATCCGGTCACATCCGGATCAAAGGTCACATCCGGTCACGTGGCAACCGGGTCACTTCCTGTGACGTCACGATAGCGTCATTATGACGTCACATCCGGTGACATCCGGGTCAAAGGTCACATCCGGTCA
>JAVTVY010008115.1:0-48328 GCA_036873755.1 Hanleya hanleyi | reverse complement strand
GGAGAAGGTGTTGGATAACTTATACTACAGTCCCGACAGTCCGGCGGCCTATAGTGCATTGTCGGCTCTCTATCGAGCGGCCAAACCCCAGGAGATACAACGTGCCCAAGTCCGAGATTGGTTAAGAAAACAAGACACCTATACCTTACATCGATCTGTCCGTCGCCATTTTCTACGGAACCGGGTCATCGTGGGAGGAATAGATGCCCAGTGGCAAGCGGATTTGGTCGCTATGAGCGCCTTTGCCAAACACAACGATGGGAATCGGTATATCTTGACGTGCATCGATATCCTATCCAAGTATGCGTGGGTGGTACCCATCCGGGCGAAAACGGGGGCAAATCTCATAGGGGCTTTCAAAGACATCTTCAAGACCGGGCGCAAACCTTTGTATTTGCAAACCGACGAAGGCACGGAATTCCTCAACAGACCGTTCCAACAGTTTCTGAAAGCCCAGAAGGTGTTTTTCTTCCATACGTACAACGAGACCAAGGCTTCCGTGGTGGAAAGTTTCAACAGGACATTCAAAGGCCGCATGTATAAATATTTCACCTATAAGAATACAAGGCGGTACATCGATGTTCTCCCGAAACTGGTGAGGGGTTACAATCGAGCCTATCATCGGAGTATAGAGACAGCCCCCATTACCGTGACCCAACGCAATGAAGCCCAAGTCCGGCGTGTCTTGTACCCCAGGCCATCGCAGCGAACGACGAAGGCGGTGTACAAGGTCAGTAAAGTCAAGGGCAAGTTCGAGAAAAGTTACTTGCCCAACTGGAGCGATGAGCACTTCCTGATTAAACGGCGCCTACCCCGACAGCAGCGAGTCTATGAACTGCTAGGGACGTTTTACGAGACGGAATTACAGCCTGTTGTAAAAACACAGCAAGACTACTACACGGTGGAGCAGATTTTGAAAACGGAACGTCGACGTGGCAAACTGTTTCATTTCGTCAAATGGCAAGGCTGGCCCAGTTCCTTCAATTCCTGGGTCGCTGCCAACCAGGTGAAGCGACTATAAAGCGAGACACCACTGCTGTCCTCCTTCATTCCACGTCCGACCACAGTGCTATGGACAAACAGCAGCTGCCTCTGAACACAGCGTCTCCCAAAACGCGCAAAGCACAAGTGGGCTTTGGGGTGCTATTGCTAACCCTGCTGAGTGTGTTGTACGGCGGTGTGTTTTACGACGTAGCCTATGTCAGCACGTTACTTGACCAACTGAGAACACCAGCCACCAGTGAAACCGGTCTACAGAGAGCACCAGTCGTATCGAGCTCAGTCACCACCACACCCCGTGTACAAGCCACGTCGAGTGTAAGCTCTACACCTACACCAAGTACACCTACTACGTCTCAAGACCCACCGGATTTCATCCCTCACAGTGAACCGACAACCACGACCCACGTTGTACCCACCCCCAGCACCATCCCTCGCAGTGGACAGACAACGACGACCGACGTTGTACCCACCACCACCCCAGTTCACTCGTACGAAATTTACAAGAGCAGGTTACCACGACAACGGATACACCTCGAACCATGGACCCTGGGTGGCAGCATCCCTTCACTTGCGTCATCGCAGGACCGACGGGTTCCGCCAAAACGCACTTCGTCCGGAAGCTCCTTCAACACGCCGACAGCATGATCACCCGACCCATTGCCCGAGTCGTGTGGTATTACGGAGAATGGCAGGCAGCCTATGCAGCAATGCCACATATCACGTTCGTGGAAGGCCTACCCAACCTGACCGATTTGGAACCCGACACCTTGGTGGTTCTGGATGATCTCATGGCGGAGACGGATGCGCGGATGACCCAACTCTTTACCAAAGGCAGCCATCATCGACAGCTCAGCATCATCTACATTGTGCAGAATCTATTCAGTAAAAACAAAGAACATCGGAATATCAGCTTAAATGCCCACTACCTGGTGGTCTTCAAAAACCCGAGAGATACCACTCAACTGCTGCACCTGGCGAGACAGATGTATCCCGGCCGCACACCGTTTGCGTTAGAAGCCTTCAAAGATGCCACAACCCCTCAGCACGGGTATATGCTCTTCGACCTCAAGCAAGCCACCCCCGACCACCTTCGACTACGGACCGGCATCTTTCCAGGAGAGACCCACCACGTGTACATGCAAAAATAATGTAAACACACCCACAGTGGCTCCCCCAGCTGGGGTCTGTGTGTTTTGATGATGGGGAATAATAAAAAGAATGAATACCACAGCAGGGTTGACTTTGTCTCTGAGGTAGATAAAAAGAGCAGAGTTGTGGGTTCTAGCATTAGTTGTACAGGATGTCTGCGCGAGTACGGAAGCACGTTCCCACGCTCCGTGTATTGAAGACGGCTCCACCCGAGTTAGTCCGAACCATTGTACGCGGTGCGGACCCTGACCTTGTACGCTGTCTGTGCGAGATCGGGTACAACCTGTTAAAAGGCAACGTGCCACTGACTCCGGCTCAGAAGACCAAGTTGGCCAAGCATAAGACAGGTCTCCGAACCTTAGTCCAGAAGCGGGTCCCTCAAACACAAAGAAAAAGGTGTTACAGAAAGGCGGCTTTCTCGGGGCCATCTTAGCACCGTTGGCCGCTTCTGTGTTGGGTCCAGTATTGGGTGGACTCTTCGGCCGACAATGAACCACACGAAAAAAATGGTCCTCGTCGAACCACGGTTCCTTCAAAACCTCCAATCGCCCTACCCTGTCCCACCTACGGTGAAGACCATAAACACCCTGGATGGAGAGATGCAACAGATCTTCCAGAGACCGGGGATAAGCGACAGTGAGAAAGTACAACGGTACAATGAGACGCTTCAACGGTACATGACGTTCATGGACCAATACAAAACCCTGTCTACCCCACCACCACCACCACCACCACCACGTGGCACACCGCCGACTTCAGCACCGCTCCAACAGTCGCCATTACCAGGGGTAGCCCCCACAGCCCCACAGTGGGTGGAAGACGAAGTCCTGAAGAGTGTACCTGCCTCGTTCAAGAAACAAGCTGGCCTGGTATTACAACGGATGAAACAGAATCCTAACATGACTTGGAATGATAAAGGCGAACTCCTGGTACAGAATCAGGTGGTCCCCGGCACCCACATGACGGATTTTGTGAATGACTTGATGCGTAAACGCAGATCGCACACGGATCCTCGAGGATGGGAGGTCTTCGCTCAAGGCTTGAAAGACATGCATGTACCACAGGAATTGGTGGGGAACCCCCACCGCTGGGCCTTTATGCAGCAAACCCAGCAATCGCCGAGTGGCCCACTACCTTCTTGGGAATCCGACTGGGAACCGGAGTCACCCCCCAAAACTCCACCACCACCACAACGGGCACCTTGTTTTCAGACCTTTAAAAAACCACCCTCGATCAGGACACCCCACATCTCCAGAGCCGTGACACGTAGCAAGTCGCGACGAACACGACGCCGGACACAACCGCCCAAGGCCTGGAAGACCTATTAAAATCCGGTGCAGAAGCAGGACAGCTCAGTCGCCATGTTTTACCTCACCCTACCCAGTAACAGTTCGCTGGATGTGTTTCCTGACAACACCTTGGCCAAGTATGTGACTCAATTACCACAACCGTTGCATTTACCTGGCCGGTGGGAATGTGGGCTGGTGGATATTCAGTACCCTTACTCGTGGTACAACGTGCGAGCCAATGAAGTGTGGTACGAGGTGACCTACGAAGGAAAAGACACCCGACTCACCCTCCCCGAAGGCCAATGCGATACTCCCAAGGAGTTCATGGGTGGGCTGTCAAGACTGTTGCATTATAAGGCTCTACGGGAGGTCACAAATACTTCAAAACCCATCAAAGCCTATCCCTTCAAGAATCACGTGAACTTCGATTACAACGCACACAACGACAAGGCAGAGCTTATCGTCACCGCCAACGCGAGTGTGGTACTGAGTCCTATCCTACAGCAAATGCTGGGTTTCGATCTACGGACGTTCGCTGGTCCCACCGCCCACCAAGGCGAGATCCCGATGGATATGAAGTCGGGAATGTACGGACTCTACGTCTACTCGGACGTGATGGACAACCACATCGTGGGTGATATCAACACACCTCTGTTACGGGTGGTGCCCATTAAAAAGTTGTATGGAGATCAAGTCACCCACAGTTTCACCCACATGCTCTTCCTGCCTGTACGACAAACCCACATCAACACGATCACAGTGGATATAAGAGATGACACGGGACGACCGGTGGCATTCGAACGCGGGAAAGTGGTGGTGACACTTCATTTTCGACAAGCACGTGCTCCCCACTTTGCATAATGAAGGTGCCTTACGAGTGCGATGCACGCAGCTATATGGACTATTATGCCCAACAGGCCGGGGGTGGCTTTCCAGTGTTTAGTGGTGCACGCATGCAACGTGGACATGGACTGGGGAACATACTCGGGAGCATCGTCAAAACGTTCCTGCCCTTGGTGACACGTGGGGTGAAAGCAATCGGCAACAAGCGGTACGCAGTGGACTGGAAGTGGCCGGTGATGTCTTGGGGGGTACGGCACCCAAAGAAGCCTTGAAACGGCGGGCCAAAGAAGCGGGAGGCGTCTTGGTGGCCAAAGCACGACACACCGTAGGGAATAAAAGAGCTGCCCCACCGAGATCACGCACCAGTCGACGACCGACCCAGCGACGACGCACATCGAAGAAGACCCGGGATATCTTTTCTTAAACATGTCCTTGATCCACGCCGAGTCCTGCCCCTCCATCAACAGTGAATTTGATTTGTGGACCGTGCCGCCCACACAGACCAGTGCCGAACAAGGATTATGGGTGGAGCATCTCCCGCTCTCCAGCATCAACGCAACAGGGCCCATCGAGTTCACCATCAGTAATGCGGATACGACCTATGTGGATTTAGCCCATACCTACTTGTATGTGAAAGCCAAGATCGTCAGTTGAGATGGCACCAGAATCGTCGACCAAGCAACGGTGGGCCCGACGAATCTCTGGCTGCACTCGATGTTTCAACAGGTGGATATATTTCTCAGCGACAAACTCATCAGTGACTCGACCAACACGGACCCCTATCGAGCCTACATCGAGACGCTGTTGTCGCATGGGCGAGAGGCTAAAAAATCTCAACTGACAGCCGCTTTATTCTACCAGGACAAAGCCGAGCACATGGGCGCAGAGAACGACAATACGGGATATAGCAAACGGAAGGCTTTGACCGCGAACGGCGTCTCGGTGGATATGATCGGTCGACTGCACTCAGACATGTTCATGCAAGACCGATACCTCTTGAACAAGATCCCCATCAAAATCCGACTGATACGGGCGCCTCCGACCTTCGCATTGATGGCCACTAACGTAGAGGCGCATGTAGCTGACTATAAGATTGTCATCGAAGACGCAGTCCTGTATGTCCGAAAAGTGAAACCGAATCCAGCCGTTCAATTGGGACACATGAAAGCCTTGGAAACAAAACCAGCCCAGTACCCTATCCGACGTGTACAAACCAAGTGTTCTCTGTGTCTGCTGGAAATATGAGCGCCAACAAAGAAAACCTGTTCCTGGGGGAACTACCCAAGCGATTGATCCTGGCCTGTGTGGAAAATACCAGTTTCAGTGGAGCCTACCCAGAGAATCCGTTTGACTTTAAACATTTCGGCATCAGTTTTGTGGCCCTGCCACGGCCTTAACCCCGAACTTTGGGCGCGCGAATTTCATTCGAGCCTATCAGAGCCTGTTTACAGCCACCGGTCAAATCAACCAGGACGAAGGGAATTTCATCAGTCGGGAGGACTACGGGAACGGATACACATTGTTCTGTTTCGATCTGATCCCTACCTTAGAGAACGACCATCAACTGGCCCTGGCCAAGCAAGGCAATTTACGGTTGGAAATCCACTTTCAACGAGCCCTCCGGAGCACCGTCAATGTGATCTGCTAGGCCGAGTTTGACAACATCATTCAAGTGGACAAGGCGCGCAACGTGCTGTGTGACTTCTCCACCTAACACGGATACAGACCAGATAACCACCGTGCTGGAGAATGACCCAGAGACACGTATGATGTTTCAAGGGGTGTTCGCCCGAGATGTGTTCCCATTAGACCGTGTGTATCCTGCTGCTTACGTTCTCAACACGGACCCGATGGAGCGACCCGGTGAACATTGGGTGTCCGTGTACTTGACAGAACAGCAGGGCGAATACTTTGACCCGTACGGCCTGCCACCCCTCCATCGCGATTTAACAGACTTCATGGATCAAGGCACAGAGACGTGGTGTTGGAACAGTCAAACGTTGCAAAGCCTGACCAGTAGCGTGTGCAGACAATATTGCTTGTTTTACCTGTACCATCGATGCCGGGGAAGACCCTTATCTACCATCGTACAGATGTTTGACGAGTACCCCAAGTCCGAGGACCGCGATGTACTATGCGATACGCCGGGCGGTAACTGTTTAACTGACATGTAGTTGCCACGCCCACTAGAATACGTCAATTTTATCAAGTGTCAATCACAATTATCCAGCCAATCACTGACTTCTTTTGAGTCGCCTTTGATCAGTCATATTGAGGCCCGCGACGTCTGAATTCAGACAGGTTTGATATCTCCATACAGAGAGTTGTCTTCAAGATTCCGACCAGTGAAGACGTACAATTTGGGATTGGTAGCTATGGGTTAAATGTATCTTTTCTAGATGGCTATTCCTCGAAGTTCATACTTTTCATCATGGTTATATATATATTGGAAGTGTGAATAAATCTATTTTACAGAATATAATCTTCTTGCATCCATGTTTCTAGCCACACGATCCAGGAATATGTTTATTGTCGTCTATAATGTTACGAGACCCGTTCAACACGCTTCCACACTTTAAGGCGCGCTCTTGCTAATCTCTGCTTCGTTATTAATATGCTAAAAACGGGCTTCGTAATACAATTCCTACCTACACAGCTGCTTTGCGGCATTGCTCCAACAGAATAATTCTTCCTTGTAAATATGGCAAGAACGGGTTATAACTCTTGGTTGGATATGATGTGTTTGGATATTTCAATTGTCGATGTCTATACAGCGGACTTGAGCTGATACAAGTCGGAGGTCACATGTCCTCGATAACGGATTTTGCAATAACTTCTTCATCAGATATGCATATTTTGAAAATTATTAAAAAAGCATATGTTTGGTAATTTTACAGTGCTGTTGAAAATAAACTTTGAGGAAATGTTTTTGTCAAAAGTAAGATCTTGTATATTAGCTAACACAAAAATTTATAAACTTCACAACCATGTTAAAAACGTCTTATTCAAATATAGAAAATAACATGCTGTTGAACCATAGGGCAGATTCCACGATAACCTAGTCCACTTCCAAGTTCTTCGTCCAATCGAAAAATTATATTAGTAACTTTAAAATATAAATCTAACTCTTTATCATGTAGGCATACATGCGTAGCCGAGTGTCAAAGCGGTGTTAGGGAGGAATGTACGTGAAGTCGAGTGTCAAAACGGTGTTAGGGAGGAATGTACGTGAAGTCGAGTGTCAAAGCAGGGTTAGGGAGGGTTGTATGTGAAGACGAGTATCAAAGCGGTGTTAGGGAGGAATGTACGTGTAGCCGAGTGCCAAAGCGGTGTTAGGGAGGACTGTATCTGAAGTCGAGTGTCAAAGCGGGTTTATTACTTTAATAGGGTTAGGTAACTTTCATAACTATCAAGTTCAGGTTCGTTTCAGCTATAAAAAAAAATTATTTCTCCACCAAAGTCTGTAGTTTGTCAAATCGGGGTTGGGGAGGAATGTACGTGAATTTCAGTGTCAAAGCGGTGTTAGGGACAAATGTACGTGAAGTCGAGTGTCAAAGCGGTGTTAGGGAGGAATGTATATCAAGTTGACTGTCAAAGTCGTGTTAGGGATGAATGTATGGGAAGATGAGTGTCAAAGCGGTGTTAGGAAGGAATGTATGTGAGGTCGAGTGTCAAAGCGATGTCAGGAAGGAATGTACGTGAATGTGAGGACGAGTGTCAAAGCGGTGTTAGGGAGGAATGTACGTGAAGTCGAGTGTCAAAGCGGTTTTAGGCAGGGCTATACCTGAAGTCGAGTGTCAAAGCGGGTTTAGGACTTAGGGTTAGGTAACTTTCATAACTATCAAGTTCAGGTTCGTTTTAGCTAGGGAGGGTTGTGAGTGTCAAAGAGGTGTTAGGGAAGAATGTACATGTAGCCGAGTGTCAAAGCGGTGTTAGGCAGGACTGTACCTGAAGTCGAGTGTCAAAGCGGGTTTAGGACTTAGGGTTAGGTAACTTTCATAACTATCAAGTTCAGGTTCGTTTTAGCTATAAAAAAAATAATTTCTCCACAAAAGTCTGTAGTTTGTCAAATCGGGGTTAGGGAGGAATGTACGTGAATTCGAGTGTCAAAGCGGTGTAAGGGACAAATGTACGTGAAGTTGAGTGTCAAAGCGGTGTTAGGGAGGAATGTACGTGAAGTCGAGTGTCAAAGCAGGGTTAGGGAGGGTTGTATGTGAAGACGAGTGTCAAAGCGGTGTTAGGGAGGAATGTATGTGTAGCCGAGTGTCAAAGCGGTGTTAGGGAGGACTGTACCTGAAGTCGAGTGTCAAAGGGGGTTTAGGACTTGGGGTTAGGTAACTTTCATAACTATCAAGTTCAGGTTCGTTTCAGCTATAAAAAAATTATATTTCCACCAAAGTCTGTAGTTTGTCAAATCGGGGTTAGGGAGGAATGTATGTGAATTCGAGTGTCAAAGCGGTGTTAGGGAGGAATGTATATGAAGTTGACTGTCAAAGTCGGGTTAGGGATGAATGTATGGGAAGTTGGGTGTCAAAGCGGTGTTAGGGACAAATGTACGTGAAGTCGAGTGTCAAAGCGGTGTTAGGGAGGAATGTACGTGAAGTCGAGTCTCAAAGCAGGGTTAGGGAGGGTTGTATGTGAAGACGAGTGTCAAAGCGGTGTTAGGGAGGAATGTACGTGTAGCCGAGTGTCAAAGCGGTGTTAGGGAGGACTGTACCTGAAGTCGAGTGTCAAAGCGGGTTTAGGACTTAGGGTTAGATAACTTTCATAACTATCATGCTCAGGTTCGTTTCAGCTATAAAAAAATATTTCTCCACCAAAGACTACCTGTAGTTGTTTCTCAAATCGGGATTAGGGAGGAATGAACGTGAAGTTGAGTGTCAAAGCGGTGTTAGGGAGGAATGTATGTCAAGTTGACTGTCAATGTGGTCTTAGGGATGAATGTACGTGAAGTTGAGTGTCAAAGCGGTGTTAGGAAGGAGTGTATGTGAAATCGAGTGTCAAAGCGGTGTTAGGGGGAATGTACGTGAAGTCGAGTGTCAAAGCAGGGTTATGGAGGGTTGTATGTGAAGACGAGTGTCAAAGCGGTGTTGGGAAGGAATGTACGTGTAGCCGAGTGTCAAAACGGTGTTAGGGAGGAACGTGCCTGAAGTAGAGTGTCAAAGCAGGGTTGGGAAGGGTTGCATGTGAAGACGAGTGTCAAAGCGGTGTTAGGGAGGAATGTACGTGTAGGCGAGTGTCAAAGCGGTGTTAGGGAGGAATGTATGTGAAATCGAGTGTCAAAGCGTGTTAGGGACGAATGTATTTGAAGTTGAGTGTCAAAGCGGTGTTAGGGATGAATGTACGTGAAGTTGAGTGTCAAAGCGGTGTTAGGAAGGAATGTATGTGAAATCGAGTGTTAAAGCGTGTTAGGGACGAATATATGTGAAGTTGAGTGTCAAAGCGGTGTTAGGGAGGAATGTATGTCAAGTTGACTATCAAAGTGGTGTTAGGGATGAATGTACATGAAGTTGAGTGTTAAAGCGGTGCTAGGAAGGAATGTATGTGAAGTCGAGTGTCAAAACGGTGTTAGAGAGGAATGTACGTGCAGTCAAGAAAAGTGACAAAGCAGGGCTAGAGAGAAATGTTCGCAAAGTCGAGTGTCAAAGCGGTGTTAGGGAGGAATGTATGTGAAGTCGAGTGTCAAAACAGTTAAGGAGGAATGCATGTGAAGTCGAGTGTCAAAACAGGGTTATGGAGGAATGTTCGTGAAGTCAAGTGTCAAAACGGTGTTATGGAGGAATGTACGTGAAGTCGAGTGTCAAAGTATAATATCCAAAGTGCCGTCTTCGATCCACCGCAGTAGAAACGTATAGTCTTCAAATTACAAGCGTCTGGTCCGTCATTCATAATTCAGCCATTGTCCATTAGAGAATATCCGCGTCCATAACCCAAAGACCGTTTCCATATTCCATATAACAGTATTAGTACCAAATTCGAAAAGACAATCATAGTATACATAAACGTAGGCTTGTTTCCTGCAAGAGAGAAGCGGTCAACAGTTTTCAATGATGCCGGCAAGACATCATGATGTTCCAAAAATATCAAATCCGTATCGCTGATCAGAATTCAAAGTACCGTCTCCAATCTACCCCTGCAGAAAAGTATGCCTGCAAAGTGCCGTCTTCAATCCACTCCTCTGCAAAAGTATAATATCCAAGTAGCGCTATCGATCCAGTTCTGTACAAAAGTATGGTCTTTGAATTACCATCTCCAATCTACTGCTGCAAAAATGTACAATATTGAAAGTGCCTTCTCCAATCCACCGTTGTAGAAAAGTATGGTCCCCAAAGTACCGTCAAGCGGTCCCAAATAAGTCGATTGCTTTAAAGCAAGGGAGACTATTGTAACCACTGTCTCTATTCCACCGCTGAGGAAAAGAAGAAAGCTATCAAACCGCCGTTTCAATCTGCGACTAAATAATAATACTATCCAAAGTGCCGTATCTACCGCTGAGCAAAAGTATAATATTCAAACTACCGTCTTCATTCCATTGCTGATGGAAAAGTGTTTCAAAGCAAGGGAGACTATTCAAACCACCGTCTGAAGGCTATCAAACCGCCGTCTCAATCTGCCGCTAACTAATAATACCATCCAAAGTGCCGTATCTACCGCTGAGCAAAAGTATAATATTCAAACTACCGTCTTCATTCCACAGCTGAGGAAAAACTGCTTCAAAGCAAGGGAGACGATTCAAACCACCCTTCTCCATTCCACCGCTGAGGAAAAGGAGAAGGCTATCAAACTGCCATCTCAATCTGCCGCTAACTAATAATACTATCCATAGTGCCGTATCTACCGCTGAGCAAAAATATAATATTCAAACTACCGTCTTCATTCCACCGCTGAGGAAAAACTGCTTCAAAGCATGGGAGACGATTAAAACCACCGTCCCCATTCCACCACTGAGAAAAAGGAGGAGGCTATCAAACTGCCGTCTCAATCTTTAGCTAAATAATAACACTATCCAAAGTGCCATATCTACATTGTACCGCTGAGTAAAAGTATAATATTCAAACTACCGTCTTCATTCCACCGCTGAGGAAAAACTGCTCCAAAGCAAGGGAGACGATTCAAACCACCCTTCTCCATTCCACCGCTGAGGAAAAGGAGAAGGCTTTCAAACCGCCATCTCAATCTGCCGCTAACTAATAATATTATCCAATGTGCCGTATCTACCGCTGAGCAAAAATATAATATTCAAACTACCGTCTTCATTCCACCGCTGAGGAAAATGATGAGGCTATCAAACCGCCGTCTCAATCTGCAGCTAAATAATAACACTATCCAAAGTACCGTATCTACCGCTGAGCAAAAGTATAATTTTCAAACTACCGTCTTCATACCACCGCTGAGAAAAAACTGCTTCAAAGCAAGGGAAACGATTCAAACCGCCGTCCCCATTCCACCGCTGAGGAAAAGGAGAAGGCTATCAAACCGCTGTCTCAATCTGCCGCTAACTAATAATACTATCCAAAGCGCAGTATCTACCGCTGAGCAAAAATATAATATTCACACTACCGTATTCATTCCACCGCTGAAGAAAAACTGCTTCAAAGCAAGGGAGACGATTCAAACCACCGTCTCCATTCCACCGCTGAGAAAAAGGAGAAGGCTATCAAACCACCGTCTCAATCTAACGCTAACTAATAATACCATCCAAAGTGCCGTATCTACCGCTGAGCAAAAGTATAATATTCAAACTACCGTCTTCATTCCACCGCAGAGGAAAAACTGCTTCAAACTAAGGGAGACGATTCAAACCGCCGTCCCCATTCCACCGCTGAGGAAAAGGAGAAGGCTATCAAACCGCTGTCTCAATCTGCCGCTAACTAATAATACTATCCAAAGCGCAGTATCTACCGCTGAGCAAAAATATAATATTCAAACTACCGTCTTCATTCCACCGCTGAAGAAAAACTGCTTCAAAGCAAGGGAGACGATTCAAACCACCGTCTCCATTCCACCGCTGAGGAAAAGGAGAAGGCTATCAAACTGCCGTCTCAATCTGTCGCTAAATAATAATACTATCCAAAGTGCCGTATCTACCGCTGAGCAAAAGTATAATATTCAAACTACCGTCTTCATTCCACCGCTGAAGGAAAAGTGCTTCAAAGCAAGGGAGATGATTCAAATCACCATCTCCATTCCAATTTCCACCGCTGAGAAAAAGAAGGAGGCTATCAAACCGCCGTCTCAATCTGCCTCTAAATAATAACACTATCCAAAGTGCCGTATCTACCGCTGAGCAAAAGTATAATATTCAAACTACCGTCTTCATTCCACCGCAGAGGAAAAACTGCTTCAAAGCAAGGGAGACGATTCAAACCACCATCTCCATTCCACCGCTGAGGAAAAGGAGAAGGCAATCAAACCACTGTCTCAATCTATCGCTAAATAATAATACTATTCAAAGTGCCGTATCTACCGCTGAGCAAAAGTATAATATTCAAACTACCGTCTTCATTCCACCGCTGATGGAAAAGTGCTTCAAAGCATGGGAGACGAATCAAACCACCGTCTCCATTCCACCGCTGAGGAAAAGGAAAAAGCTATCAAACCGCTGTCTCAATCTGCCGCTAAATAATCATATTACTCCAAAGTGCCGTATCTACCGCTGAGCAAAAGTATAATATTGAAAGTACTGTCTTCATTTCACTGCTGATGATACTTCAACCTACCGCTGTGACAAAGTACCCAAAGTGCCGTCTTCAATCCACTGCTGTAGAAATGAATGGTCCCAGAGATTTCTCGTGATCGCTTACATGAAGTATCGACCACATATTGTCTGGAAGTTTGATATCATTTTTTATGTTGAGCTCAGGTATAACAAAACCTGACCCTGTGTTCTGTTTTTCGATCCGTCTGTATAGATTTTTAAGTATTTTTTCCAGTTTTGGTTGATATATTCAATGGTGGTGGCTCTGGGTTGTCTTTCTTTGTGAGGTAGTCGTGTATACTTGTCCACCTGGGGCGACTCTAATTCCAAGGGTGGCATAGTGATTTTAGTCTGTGTCGCAGATGTGTGCGATGGGTATTTCGTGTTCTTGGAATAGGTTATTTACGGTGTAGCCGAGGGGGGCGGAGTCTTTTTCCCAGTTTTTCTTTAAATATTCATATTCACTTTTATATTCAAAACTTTTGTGGCATGGGTGATTATCGCCCTTAGCTCTAGTTTTTCCTGCATATTTCAGGGACAGTTCCTCTCGGCTTAAACGAAGAAGTTTCTCATTGCCAGTCTATTGATTGAAATTGTAGTTTAAGGGCCGCTTCCCATTCGGATTTCGCGGCCCATCAACTCAATGTTTTATTTGAATTTCGCGGTACATTTCTTTGAATATCTTTTCCAGAGCTAAATAAATAAATAATAAATAACAATGAGAGATTAGTAGGAGATATAAATAGAAGTAAATAAGAATCGCTATATACAAGTTCGTAAGTCTCTTGCCAGTCTAGGCAACTTCATCTCCTTATATACTCATGACGATAAAGTCTGGTGATTTTAACAAAATCAACAGCGACTGTTTGTTGTTTGTTTGTTTATTCACCAATCAAAAGAAATCAAATTAAACAGTCATATACAGAAAGGGAATACAAGTATACAGTAATATATACAGATTAGAGAACATATAGATTGGCGGGAGATAAACCCCGAAGGGTTTGAATTATCCCTGATTAATTACAAAATCAAGATATAATAAAAGAAAAGACAGCTTCTATTAAAGAATGTCTAACATGATAGTGGAGGTATGGAATAAAAGAGCACAAAGTTTATATTTTGGGTGAATAATCAACAGGTATGATGCAATTGCTCAGCTTTGCAAATAAAATATATTAATTAGCGGTATTTTTGCAATAAATATGTTTGTATCTTAGATTTAAAAAGAGAAATAGATTTGCATTGTTTCAGTTCCGAGGGTAATTTATTCCATTCGTTTGGCCCCTTTATTTTAGGAGTGTACAGACTAAGGTCAGTACGATAAAAGGGTCTATATAGGTCAAGATCATGGCCACGAGTGTGGTATTGGTGTATTTCTTTCAATCTCGTGAAGTAGGATGGGAATTCAAACGGTAAAAGGAAAGGGTGGTAGAGAAATTTGTGGGCAAGGCGTAGAGTAAGGTCAGAATTAATGTGGTTTAGGGTCAGCAGTTTCAGTTTTGCAAACAAAGGAGCTGTATGATCATATTTGTTGCTTAAAGAAATAACTCTTATTGCTCTTTTTTGCAGTCTAATTAACGGCAAAAGGTGACTGTGATACGTATTTCCCCATATCAGGTTACAATATTGTAGATATGGATAGATTAAAGACTGGTACAAGATACGTAAAGTTTTCATGTTAAGACAGTTTTTAATAACATGGATTACTCCTATATTTCTGGATATTTTTTTACATACTTCGTTAATATGAGTGGACCAGTTTAGTTTTTCATTGAAGTAAATGGCAAGGAACTTAAAATATTTAACCTGTTCAATTTCCTGGCCCATGATATATAATTGCGGAAGAAATGACATATGAGCCCTACTATTTGGTTTTATTAACATAAATCTAGTTTTCGTTATATTTAAGGATAGCATATTACAAGAAAACCAATTGTACATTAAGTAGAGTTCGTTTGACATAGTTTGAAATAGGGTAGTCGGATCTGCATGGGAATATACAGCACTGGTGTCATCAGCAAACATAATAATTTTAAGAAGTTGAGAAACCACATTGAGATCGTTGATGTAAATCAGAAATAATATAGGACCAAGGATGGATCCCTGTGGAACACCACAGGTAACTAGGTTCAAATCAGATGCCGTGCCATTGAAGTTGACCGACTGGTAGCGTTCAGATAAGTAACTCTTGAGCCAGTGGTTACTCACGCCCTGGAATCCATAATGATGAAGCTTATGAAGAAGAATGTTGTGGTTGACAGTGTCAAAGGCCTTAGAAAGATCGAGAAAAGAAACAATACTGTACTGTTTGGATTCCTTGGCGGAGACCAGTGATTCATAGAGAGACAAAACAGCTAGGAAAGTAGAGTGATTGGATCGGAATCCAAATTGGTTTGAGCAAAGAATTGCGTGTGTACATAAAAAATCATTGATACGTTTTGCTGCTAGCTTTTCGAGAACTTTGCTGAAACATGGGAGAACCGATATCGGCCTATAATTTTCTACCAGACTAGGGTCTCCAGATTTAAAAACGGGAGTAACTTTAGCAATTTTCATTGAGGATGGCACGACACCTGTTACAAAGGAGAGATTTACAATTGAGCACAACGGGAGAGTAACAAAATCGAGTACAGGCTTAAGAAGTGACATAGATAAACCATCGGTTCCAGCAGCACAGCTTTTGGAATCCAGAAGCAATTCATGGATTTCACCCACTGTACATGGTTGAAATTCGAAAGCAATATTGTTGCGTTCACTTAGAAAATCAGTATAAGTTACCCCAACCAAGGGAATATTAGCGGCTAGATTAGAAGCAACGGCAGAAAAATATTTATTGAAGCCATTCGCAATATTCTGTGGGTTAGTTGTATCAGTGTTATTTATCCTAAATCTGTCAGGGAGAACATTTGTTTTTCTTCGATTCAACAATTCATTGATAGTTTTCCACGTTTCCTTTATGTCATTGTTGGATTCATTAAATTTCGCATGATAGAACATTCTCTTAGCTATATTTAAGGTATGATTTAGTTTCTATACTGTCTATATTGTTTTCGTAGTAAAGGATCATTGAGAGTGAGTTGAAGTTTGAAAAGCCTATTTTTCTCATTTATAGATGTCAATATACTCTGAGTTATCCATGGTTTTTTCGTTTTAGAACTTCTTACTATCTTATTCATTACCGGAAAGCAGTCATAAAAGATAGCAGAAAACTTGTTCGTAAATAGTTCATAGCTTCGATTAACATCAGCAGGTTCATCTATAACTTCATCCCAATTGACATTTACTATTTTATTTAAGAACTTCTCCTTTTGTTCTGCAGTGACATGTCGGTAAGTTAAGGTTTTATTTTGCTGATCATTTACTAAACATTGATTTTCCATATAGCAGATCGGAAAATGATCATTTATGTCGTTCAGGAAAATGCCACAAAGTAGAGTTTCGGTATAGGAATTTGTGAAATCATTGTCAATAAGAGTTGCTGTGCTGGAATTTACTCTAGTAGGTTTTGTTATTTTGGGGGAAAAATGGTAAGAATTCATTATATCAAGAAACGATTTGGAAGGTATGTGTTGATCGGTTTTAAATAAATCTATGTTAAAATCCCCCATTATTATGCATTTTTTTTCTCGGGCTTGCGGGTATTCAGTATATATGATAATTTATCATTAAAGTAATTTACATTTTTGTTTGGAGGACGGTAAAATATACCGATAACCGGTTTTGTATTGTTCGTTTCATTTGGTGTTGGAGGGCAGTCATATTCAACAAACAAAGATTCATATTGGTCATCATGCGATGATAAATCTTCTCTGACAGTGCAAGATTTAATATTGTCGTTGACGTAGAGAACAACGCCGCCCCCACGTTTAGTTTGTCTTGATGAGAAGTAAGGGGTGTATCCAGGTATTTCATAAAGTTGTTCTGTGGCAGGATTTAACCAGCTTTCGGAAATACCAATAACAGTAAACTTACACCTAAGGTTGGAAATGAAGCCAAATATTTCGGAGAAATGCTTTCTGAGACTTCTTGCATTGATATGTAAAAACGATATGTTTTCTGATCTGTTGCTGTTTAATTCAGTGAATTTATTGTTAAAGGAGTCTTCGACGAAATATTCTGATTGAGAATTAATCATACTCCAGTGGGTAGATTCATGGATATTATCATCGGTTATGTAATCGGCTGATTCTTTGGAGTTCAGTTGAATCGGATTAAACCATAAATTTTGAAAGTCTGTATTCGAGGTATAGGTATTCTGGTCAGGGAAATTATCGAATAAGCTTGAGATAACATCCATATCACGGAAAGGCAAAACATTCCACAGATTATTGTTAAACCCCTCGTATGTATTTATATTATTTGCAATCATGACTGGAAAAAGTAAAGAATCGATGGACATATGATACCGAGTATAAAGTAATGAGTTTAACTGAGCAAGCAACAAAAACTGAATAAAAGTGAATATGGCACAAAAAAAGTGTAATCATGACAAATTGAATTAGAGGCTAAAATGCTCTCTGGTATTCAACCGTCATGTTCTAATGTAATCAAGTGACCAATATAAGCGTTAAACATTTTCCCGGTAGCGGCACGTAGTGTAATTCAATGTGTTTAGAGTCCGCAATACATTGCCCTTATCTGACACGTCTATAAGAAACAAAGGAGACGATATAATAATACAGGATCGTGGCAAACTGCTCTGAATGACTCCAAAGCACAGTGAAGAAAAGAACGACAACAATGGGGAATGGAACATGAGCCGCAGTATTCATGGGCACATATGACATGTAGAAACATGGAGTCAGACTGGTTAGCACACAGGTTGCGGGCTTCCGGGAACGTAAAAATAGGCCAGACACATCAGCATTGAACAACATGTCTACATTTAATTTCCTCTTCTATCAAAGGATCGGCCTGAGGGTGAACCCCTTTGAATAATAATTGCAGAAATGTCCAGAACATCCACACAGTTCGTTTACAGTGGGTAAATTGAACACAAAAGAGAAAATGTTCTATATTTATTGTATTTTCATAACGGCGCCCTGAAGTAGAGCATCTATGCAAAATCGACCATTTTAAGTTAGAGCAACGCACTTTTCTCTCCTTAAACATATGAAGCCAATCGAGAACCAAGATAAACTTAACCCCGAAATATTAACCGTGCCAATAGTTTGTTTTTGTCCAAACACGGTTTTGGTTATGGACTAGCTTCATATGTTTATGGAGAGAAAAGTGTGCTGTTTTCAACTAAAAATAAACGATTTTGCACAAATCCATTACTTCAAGATGCTGTTATTAAAAAAATCATAAGATCCAGGGCCCACAAAATACTTAGATCATGAGACAAGATCATATACTTTACGCTTAATGAAAAATTTAGTTCGAACGTGTTATTTCAATTTGGCACTACAAACCGCACCTCATGGGGCCAAAATCTCATTAAGTCACGTTAGGTCCTTTATCGACTTGAGGAGCCAAGTTACAGTAAATTGAAGTTATCGAAGGGAACGGTGGCCGAGTTTTCTCGTTGGACCTCTACCTGCAGCAAAAAAATCAAGTTGAACAACCATATACGATAAACGATTTTGATCGCTTTAGGGCTATTCCTGGAAGCTTTGTAACTTGAGGAAAACACAGTTCGTGTAAGTGGACATTTCCAAAACAGAACAAGAGATAAGACTATAAAGTATCATCTTCTCCACTCTATCGTCATCCATTGCTCCACTACCATAGCCTTGACTTTTTGAAAAAAACAGCAACTAATTATTTTGCCTATTATAGAGAGAGTCCAAAATATGCGAAATGTTTATCAGGACGATGATCGATCGATTCTTTGTCAGTCAAAACTATGAAATAAATAAAAATAAAATCTAGGAGCGTAGAATAATCAGCACAAAATCCTCAGATTATTGAAACACAATAGGCCAGTGGTCAGGTGAGATTAGAAGAGATATTTTTAGGTTTTATTGGTGGTTATTACTGAAAGCAATGAGTCATATGATTATATTCGTAGTCAAAAACACATCATAATTTGGCTTGTTGTTAAGGCAAACCGATGGATTGCAGTTTGCACAGTGAACTATTATTGCTCAGATGTCTGAATACATCAATGGTCATAAGCATTTTGTTATGCTCCGACTTTCGATTTTTTTTATTTTGTCCGACCACCCCGACCAACCCTGCGGCCTACATCCTGAATACAGACCCCCGTACCCGACCGGGTGAGCATTGAGTGGCTGTGTACATGGACGCCCTGGGCCAGGGAGAATACTTTGATTCCTACGGAATATAGGTATTCCAATGGGTACTAATTGTGCACCCCTGTTGGCTGACCTGTATCTGTTCTCTTATGAATATGACTATATGCTGGCGCTTTCAAAAACCGATCCACTCAAAGCCCGTTCCTTCTCATTCACCAAACGCTATATAGACGATCTTCTCGCTGTGGATAATCGCTATATAAATGACGCAGTGAAGGATATATATCCACCTTCACTGGATTTGAAGGAAACTACAGATAGCCCTACAGGCACATCTTATTTAGATCTCTATCTCTATAAAAATGAAGCGGGCATTCTCTCTCGTCGACTTTATGACAAAAGAGATGATTACAATTTCGACATCGTAAACTATCCCTTTCTGGATAGTAATATTCCAGTGGGACCTGCATATGGCGTATACATATCTCGCTTAGTAGCATTTGCTAGATCCTGTGTTAAATGTGACGATTTTAATCAACGTCACAAAACATTGTTGCAGAAACTTATAAAACAAGGCTATTCCACCAAACGCCTCCACTCAAAGTTTCTCAAATTTGGCGATACATATCGCATGCTGATAGCAAAATACGAACGTAGCGTGCAAGATCTATGGCGCTACGTTTCGTAACTTGTGTCTAATTCCGCTTAACCCGGGGCTAGGGGCCGTATGAACCCATGTACTTCAAGATCCTCATGGTACTCATATGAACAGTCACAATCAAAGCGTGACTGAGATACATCATTTTTAGATGACGACTCTATAACGAATATTATGGATTAAGAATACTGATCAGCGATACGGATTTGATATTTTGGAACATCATGATGTCTTGCCGGCATCATTGAAAACTGTTGACCGCTTCTCTCTTGCAGGAAACAAGCCTATGTTTATGTATACTTTGTCTTTTTGAATTTGGTGCTAATACTGTTATATGGAAATGGAATAGGTCTTCGGATTATGGACGCGGATATTCTCTAATGGACGACGGCTGGATTATGAATGACGGACTAGACGCTTGTAATTCCACCTGTTCACCCCGATTTGGTCCAGTTCATAGACGAATCTACTACAGTCTGGCGCTGGAATACTAAACAGTTAGAAGGACTCTTGAGTAGTGTATGCGGAGAGTACTGTGTGTTTTATCTCACTCAACGGAATCGCGGACATTCCATGCAGACGAACGCGCAGATGTTTGATGGTTATTCTTAAGCCGAAGACCGCGATATCTTAGTGTAGGACTGGGCCCCCCTCGTTTTAATGCTCGTACCCCATTTCTCCGGTTGCCCTAACTTTTGAAAGTCCTAATTTAAAAAAAAAATACCTCATGTTCTCACCGCAGTGTTCTTATTGTTTGATGTTCAATAAAAAAATTCATCAACACACAATTGGCGTTTTGATTGTTTTTTTTATTCATGTGAACAAGAAAACTTGAACAAGAATACAGTAGGTATAGAATATGTACAAGGATACAGTAGGGATAGAAAAAAGGTGTATATACAGAAAACTCATGTATCAGGTACTAACCCACGCCTATGTACAAGAGGAGTGGCACCCGGCGGCCATCCTGACTTTACAGTTATCGTTTTATCAGAAGTATCAAAGTCATAGGGTGTATTCACAAGTCCAGGTAGGTGATACTGATGCCATCCGGAAGGACCTTCCGTTTGGGGTAAAAAAAAGGTGAACGCATCTCGCTCGTGAATGTACGACAGCATCTGGTGGTCGACGACACGGAATCCTCTGGTTCTGAAGCACACCCCGGTAGAGGAATTTATCGATGGCAGGGTCGCGCCGGTTGACCCATTTGCAGCTGAACTTGTTTTGGTCTTCACCGTAACAATAGTACGTCTTGGACGACAGGGCGATCATGGCATCGTCACTCCGCTCCCACTTAAACAGCTCCGGGGTCCGCTTGTCGTAGGTGTAGTGTTTTTTTCTCGGGATCCTTTTGGCTGAGGTGATTCCATATGTGTCGTCGTGACGTCGATGGACCGAAATAGTGGGGGGTTGATCTTTTTGCGCGCTTGTTTGGTGGTGCAAATATTATATCTGCAAAGGTGTCAACCAGCGCGACCCTGCCATCGACAAAGCCCTCTACCTGGACGTGCGTCAGAACCGGGTCAGTGCTAGTGGGACCAATAGAGGATTTCGTGCCGTCGACGACCAGATGCAGTCGTACATTCAGCAGCGAGATGCGTTCACCTTTTTTTACCCCAAACGGAAAGCCCTTCCGGATGGCATCAGTAGGCCTACCACCTACCTGGACTTGTGAATACACTCTATGCCTTCTGATACAATACTTAAAACGATAACTGTAAAGTCAGGATGACCGCCGAGTGCCAGTCCTCTTGTACATATGCGTGGGTTAGTACCTGACACATGAGTTTTCTGTATATACACCTTTTTCTATACCTACTGTATTCTTGACTAATTCTTGTACATATTCTATACATTCTTGTTCAAGTTTCTTGTTCGCTCGAATCCTACTCCTGACACATGCGTTTTTGTGTATACACCTTTTTCTGTACCTACTGTTATCTTGTACATATTCTATACCTACTATATTCTTGTTCAAGTTTTCTTGTTCACGTGAATAGAAAAACAGTCAAAACGCCACATGTGTTTTCATGAATAAGAACACTGCGGTGAGAACATGGGGTAAAGTTTTCAAAAATATGAGGACTTTAAAACATTAGGACAACCGGAGAACCGGAGACATCGCGGTCTTCGGCTTGGGAATAATCATCAAACATTTGTTCGATCGTTGGATGGAATGTCCGACTCCGGTGAGTGAGATAAAACATACAGTACTGTCCGCATAAACTACTCAAGGGTCCTTGTAACGTTTTAGTATTTTCAGGGCCAGACTGTATATTCCGTGGGCTGAGTAGGCCCACCTTGCACCCCTCCCCCCACCCAACCACTCTCCGAAACTATGATTTTTTAGTACTTTGGATTATGCCGAAGAAGAAAATATATGTTAACACGCGAGATATTGGGATGAACTGGCAGATCAGAGAAGTTAAAAATTGCACCTAACGCCTTTATTTTGCGTTTACGGTAAGGGGGTGGGGTTGCTAAAATGTCCCTAACTTTTTTATTTGTTGTCCAGTTGATTGAAATGATGTATCTTTTTGTTCAGTATAAACGGAGGAATCAGTCCAAAACAGCAAACATTTTAATATTTCAACACTATGACGTCAGTAGGGGGCCATCTCCAAATTTCATGACAAAAATGTCAAAACTGAATAACTACAAGCACTACTGATAACTAGTCATATTTCTGCAACATTATCTATTTAACCTGGTTTAATATATTGTTTTCATTTGTATTTTGTGCTTCAATACATTGAAATATTTCCAATGTTGTAAACTAGCACTATCATGTATAAATAACTTAGCACTATGTTACTTATGCAATGAATAGTAGGGGTGAGGTTGCTAAAATGTTCTTAACTTTTTTATTTGTTGTCCAATTGATTGCAATGAGGTATCTTTTTATTCAGCATAAACGAAGGAATTAGTCCAAAACAGCAAACGTTCTAATATTTCAATATTATGATGTCAGTAGGGGGCCATCTCCAAATTTCACGAAAATTTTTCAAAATTGACTAACTACAAGCAATACTGATAACTAGTCATATTTCTGCAACATTATCTATGTAACCTTTATTATTTGTTGTCCAATTGATTGAAATGATGTATCTTTTTATTCAACATGAGTCGGAGAATCAGGCCAATATAGTAAACTTGTAATATTTACTTATTGTGACGTCACTAAGAGGTCATCTACAATTTTCATATGAAATCGTATTTTACCAAAATTGTTACCTAAAATGGTTCAAATGATTCTTTTTTGGTTAGCCGAACACATGCAGGATACAAATATATTTGCTAGTAAGCGCTGAAGTAACATTCAACATAAATATGCAAAGTAGAATATCAAGATTTATTTATTTGAAAAGTTCGTTCGTTTTCTGTATGGGGCGAAGTTACCTAAATGGTTATAACTTTTTTATTCCTTGTCCAATTGATTGAAATGATGTATTATATATGCAACATAAACTGCGATACCGGATATTAACAATGGTGCGCAGGGGTCAAAGGACACTTCCGGTCACGTGACCGGAACCGGAAGTTGTCGGAAGTTGTCACAAGACAGGTGGCGCTCCTTGTCGGAAGTAGGTCAATAAGAACCAATTTAGCCTGGCAATGGTCAAAAGAGTCAATTTAGCCTTTACATCATGTCAATGGTTAAAGGTCATTTCCAGTCACGTGACAGTAAGCATGGAAAAATCCGGATGTAAGATGAGGACCTGGATGTAAAACCACAGTACCCGGATGGAAGACGGAGGAACGACAGGAAAACCCCACTGGGAATCCCGGATGTTGACAAGGTCCGGGGTGTAAAATCCACTGCACACACACACACACGCACAGACACACACACACACACGCAATGCGGCTCAGTCGTACACCAGTACATCTCGGTCCTCGACTTGATGTGTCATCAGACACTCTGAGAGAGCGGGAACTCCCACCCATCTCACGAGGGCCGATAATGATGGTGATGTGGCCCTAACTCAATAAGCAAATTCCGATGACAAGACCATGGGCCAGATTTTGTATGACGTGGAGAGCAAAGTACACTTCCCGGACGAGCCCATAAATGTTCCTAGCGATCACTTATAGGATGCCCATCCAGTGAGTGGCATCTATCAGCGCCATTGGCCCATGACACGGCACTGTTTCCACCGTCATCGCCCTATTCAAGATATCTATAATTTCCGACTGACCGACCTCGCCCGTCTTCGCAGGAAACCATCTTCAATGACCAACGTACGGCCTTCAAAATAAATGTCGCTTTCGGGTAAATCTTATACGTCATAAGATGACGGATCAACTGCGCTATTTCTATTCCAGTGCCAACAACCAAGTGTACGACCATCCTTTCACCATCATTTGCCGGGCATCGCTAGAGACGATGCTGGAGAAACTGGACACCGTGGATCCCCTGGAATGGGCACAACGCCAACGCCCCAACACCAAGAGGACAGTGGAGAGGGTCACCAATGTTACATTCTTCGTGGCTAAACTGGTCAACTCTCTCGGCTGAATGCGTCACCCATGCACTGATGAATAGCCTAACATGCCGTATATACTCTCTACGTCTACATACTTATCATTGACTTGAGCTCAGTAAACACTTGTACCTAATGTGAGGGTGCGTTAAATAATAAAACATGATGTTTGATATTTCAATTTGTTTTGTTGTGAACATACTAAACATTCCCAGGGCGGCTCCCCCAGTCGGGGTATGATGTAACATTGGGGGTAATAAACTGTATAAACATTGCTGAACTTGTTGTTATTCAGGACAACCGCTATCCACTATACTTGGATGAAATATATACCCCGATGTGATATAGTGCTCTTGCACATTTCCGCAACTTCTCTTTTACTGCTACTCCTCAACTGCACATGTGCAGAATGACGTCATTTCCACGACCCAGCCCCTCCAATCGGAGCCACGAGTGCTTCACATTGATACCTCTCCGATTATAATACAGCACAGATAAGGTATAATACATCAAAGATATGGTATAATGCATGACAGTCCAGTTATAGTCCGTGGGCTGAGTAGGCGATGGGTGGGAGTTCCCGCTGTCTCAGAGTGTCTGATGAAACGGACAGGCCGCTTCCCTTTTATAGCACGCTAGCTGGTAATCTATTTTTAGCACACTCAGCTCAACTACCCCCAAGTCGAGGACCGATATGTACTGGCGTGTGTGTGTGTGTGTGTGTGTGTATGTGCGGGTAGTGGATTTTACATCTCGGACCTTGTCAACATCCGGGTTTCCCAGTGGGTTTGTCCCGTCGTTCCTCTGTCTTCCATCCGGGTACTGTGGACTTACATCCGGGTCCTCACCTTACATCCGGGTTTTCCATGATTACTGTCACGTGACCGGAAATGACCTTTAACCATTGACATTATGTAAAGGCTAAATTGGCTCTTTTGACCATTGACATGCTAAATTGGTTCTTATTGACCTACTTCCGACATGGGGCGACAACTTCTGGATCCGGTCACGTGACCGGAAGTGTCCTTTGACCCCTGCGCACCATTGTTAATATCCGGTATCGCAGTTTATGTCGCATATATAATACCTCATTTCACTCAATTGGACAAGGAATAAAAAAGTTATAACCATTTAGATAACTTCACCCCCATAAAGAAAACGAACGAACTTTTCAAATAAATAAATCTTGATATTCTACTTTGCATATTTATGTTGAATGTTACCTCAGCGCTTACTAGCAAATATATTTGTATCCTGCATGTGTTCGGCTAACCAAAAAAGAATCATTTGAACCATTTTAGGTAACAATTTTGGTAATAATACGATTTCATATGAAAATTGTAGATGACCCCTTAGTGACGTCACAATAAGTAAATATTAGAAGTTTACTATATTGGCCTGATTCTCCGACTCATGTTGAATAAAAAGATACCTCATTTCAATCAATTGAACAACAAATAAAAAAGGTTACATAGATAATGTTGCAGAAATATGACTAGTTATCAGTATTGCTTGTAGTTAGTCAATTTTGACAGTTTTTTTCGTGAATTTTGAGATGGCCCCCTACTGACGTCTTAATATTAAAATATTAGAACGTTTGCTGTTTTGGACTAATTCCTCCGTTTATGCTGAATAAAAAGATACCTCATTGCAATCAATTGGACAACAAATAAAAAAGTTAAGAACATTTTAGCAACCTCACCCCTACTATTCATTGCATAAGTAACATAGTGCTAAGTTAGTTATCCATGTTAGTGCTATTTTACAACATTGGAAATATTTCAATGTATTGAAGAACAAAATACAAATGAAAACAACATATTAAACCAGGTTACATAGATAATGTTGCAGAAATATGACTAGTTATCAGTTTTGCTTGTGGCTAGTGAATTTTGACATTTTGTCGTGAAATTTGGAGATGGCCCCCTACTGACGTCATAGTGTTGAAATATTAGAACGTTTGCTGTTTCTGACTGATTCCTCCGTTTATGCTGAACAAAACGATACCTCATTTCAATCAATTGGACAACAAATAAAAAAGTTAGGAACATTTTGGCAATCCCACCCCCTTACCGTGAAAACGCAAAATAAAGGCGTTAGGTGCAATATTTAACTTCTCTGATCTGCCAGTTCATCCCAATATCTGGCGTGTTAACATATATTTTCTTCTTCGGCACATTCCAAAGTACTAAAAAATCATAGTTTCGGAGAGTGGTGGTTGGGGGAGGGGGTGCAAGGTGGGCCTACTCAGCCCACGGACTAAATTCTTTAGGGAATAATATTATGAAAATTAATATATGTTCTACCCAACAGATGGCAACTTATTATCGATGATCTCATTCAGATGTTTTAAAGATAGGCCTTAATTTATCAGTCCATATTGTCTACTACCAAAAATCTTGCGTATTTTTAGTGTATTGGCTCCCACATATGTTGTCCCACTTACTCTAATTCCATGATTTTAAGGAAGCCAGCAGTACGTGTAGTTTTGCAAAATAAAGAGACAAATACTATAGTTCATTGATATGTTCTGGAACTACCTACCGTAATCACTTAATGCTGTATCAGCTATCAAGTTCGAGAAACTTCACACACTACCATTATCTGTTTTCATCCCAACGAGCTGACTGGTTACAGGCTGTCCTGATCATTTACATTCCTCGGTTATATTTGTATCGCCGAGTGTCGTAATAGCCTGTGTAATGGGCTCGGACCGCTATTAAAATTACATTGACGGCCATGTTAATGAAACTGCACCTGGCTGATTTATTAATTATTTTTGGACTTTCATCTCCTGGCAGTTTGTAGTTCCATTCAAGTCCTGCATCGCCATCTAATTCTTGGCGGGGGTCGTCCATCAAAATTTCGAGCCGGAGCGTCCTGTTGGCAAGCACCGTACTTCCGGCGAATAACTTACCTGCAAAACGCAGAGTCTACGCACCTGCATATAGTGCCTCAGACTGGCATGAATTATGCAGTGAATTCAAAATAAAAGTCACAACTCAAAAGGGCACTTATCATGCTTAATGTTGGTCATGCAAGCCCTTGTCCCATTATCAAAAGGAAGTTGGGGAAAAAATCACGGCTAGGGACTTTTTTTTAGTGGTCCGAGCCCTACTAGACACATTAAATTCAACCAATCCAAATGAAATTTGGGAGGCATGTGATCTGTCCACTTACCATTTCATGTTAGCCTATCTGAGCTACTTCCATCAAATATGTCTCGGAATATGAACCATTAACTACATCTACCCCCATCTTTCTTCACAATACACATGTATTCACTATAGTGTGGGGTGCCTTATGGCATTAGCATAAACCAAGAAAACTCCTGCCCCTGAGGAGCTGATCAGTCTTAAAATGGATTCTGCATACATCTGTGAATACTATACCTAAATAGAAATATCCCTAAACTGTTTCTGGATTTTTCAATAAATTTTTAAAAAAGATGCAAAAAAGGTAGATTTTGGGGATTTTTATGGTAAATATGACATTTCAGTAGAAAAACTAAAAATGTGTACCTGTCAAATTCTGATCTGTATGAAAGGGGGACATCTAATACACAAATAAATGCCAGGCAGTGGCAAAAAAAATAAATAGCAAGACCCTGATGTCACTCCTGCATACCATAATACACATAATCATGTGTATCCATTAGGGTGATACGTGCAATACATTACTGTGATCAGCCTATGATG
The DNA here is from genome assembly GCA_036873755.1 of Hanleya hanleyi. Taxonomy (NCBI): domain Eukaryota; kingdom Metazoa; phylum Mollusca; class Polyplacophora; order Lepidopleurida; family Hanleyidae; genus Hanleya; species Hanleya hanleyi. Next base: position 20,307 of record JAVTVY010008115.1, on the reverse strand, counting down.
AAAGGTGTCAGATCAATTGACACACACTTTTGTCATAGAGACAGATAGTATATAAACTTTACCAATTACATGGCTATCTCATCACATCTCTAAAACATCACCAGATCAGCATGCGAAACTCGAAGAAACGGAAGCGAGCTAAGAAAGGAAAGAGAGGGAGCTTGGTCACCCGGTTCAAATTGGGTCATAAATTACTTCCCCAAAAAATCTGCCATGCACAGGAGACACCCTCAACTTCAGGCATCATGAAAAACACTGAAGAGGTCGAAACAACTAAACAGAATGTGCCAAAATCAACATGGCACCCCAGGTATGACAGAGAGGAATTCAGCAAAGTTACCAGAGTTGGTTATGATGGCCATACCTACATAATTCCGGATGAGGAAGGAAGGTCTGGGAAGGCAAAACTATTACGTCCCAAGGAGTCGAAGAAGCCGGATTTAGCAGAAAAGTATGCAAAGGCTCCAGCAGAGCAGGGGAGGATAGGCGTGAGACTGTTGCGTGCTGCGAAACTGCTAGATATGTGGAATGAGGCAATACGGGACCACGCCACCATTACACCTACCTGCCAACTTCCACAATTTGCCGTCAGTGAGGTGAAAAGAGGATTTTGCTGGAAACAAACATTAAATTGCAAGGAATGTATACGTACCTTTGTATGTAGGCAGTGCAAACTATACAATGAGGCTCCACACAGGGGGTGGGGACCTAAGTCTGCAACGACCAACATCCAACTTCAATCCGGCCAGATGGATACTCCTGTGAGCAATAAAAAGATTAGGTTCTTATTAGCTAGCAGTGACATACCAACACCGTGTAGATCATCAATGCAAAAAACAGCAAATACTATTGGTAAAACAGTCTTGCAAACTGCAGAAACTGACATGGCGGAGAGGCGAATGGAAGTTAAAGAAATTAATAAGATGAGAGGACTACCTGAAAATCAGCCAATCAACATGCAGTTTGATGTACGATACAACAGCACAACATGGGTGAACCGCAAGAAATATGGACAGATTGCATCTCAAGCCATTGGAATCGTCTGTGAGGACCAGACTGACCAACACAAAATATTAGGGATGTATTTGGAATACATTTGGATACAAAAGCAATGCGATTATGAAAGATCATATAAACAGAGGCCAGAGGTTAAAAGAAGAAAAATCTACAATAAAGCAATTAAACTTAAAAACTATATAAAAGCTAAGAAAGCTAAAACCGATGCGGATAAGGCAAAAGAAAGAAGAGAAGGCTACAAGAAAAGACAACTTGACAAACACTTGACTTTGAGAAAGACCACAGTTACCCTAAAAGAACAAGAGTTGTCTCCCCTGATGTGTCGGACTCACCTGTTTCTCCTGATTCAGATATTAACGCGTGAATTCAGGTGTGACCAATGAACAAACAATTTGGATACTGTTTACTCAAAAATACATGGCCTGAACATTTCTCCATGGCCCTACACCTCTGTCTCTGATTATTAACAAAACTGACTTCTGCACTCAGGTGTGCAATATTGTGACACCTTGGCTGATGACATAAGTGGCTTATGTCACTGGTGAATTCTTCTAAATTTATATTATGATGCAAAATAAATTTCAAACGATGAACGTGAATTATTCTCCATGTTTTCTTTCCAAAAGGCTGGATATTAATCACTCCATAATGGGGTGGCTGCTTCTTCTGCACCCCAGTCCACAGTAAACATGCTCCATTCGAGCCTAATTGGCTATTATAATTAATTTTTTCGAAATATTTTGCTCTCCACGTGGTATACAACTCCGCCATCTTTATCACTAAACTATGAAATTGACATCAGTGAGAGATTGACATCCAGCCTCCTTGTATGACTTACCTGAACCGGTGGCATATATGTATTCTGTGTTTACGCTTTTAGGGCTCGGACCACTATTAAAATTACATTGACGGCCATGTTAATGAAACTGCACCTGGCTGATTTATTAATTATTTTTGGACTTTCATCTCCTGGCAGTTTGTAGTTCCATTCAAGTCCTGCATCGCCATCTACTTCTTGGCGGGGGTCGCCCATCAAAATTTCGAGCCAGAGCGTCCTGTTGGCAAGCACCGTACTTCCGGCGAATAACTTACCTGCAAAAAGCAGAGTCTACGCACCTGCATATAGTGCCTCAGACTGGCATGAATTATGCAGTGAATTCAAAATAAAAGTCACAACTCAAAAGGGCACTTGTCATGCTTAATGTTGGCCATGCAAGCCCTTGTCTCATTATCAAAAGGAAGCTGGGGAAAAAATCAGCACAAAAACTTGTCCTCTATGGCAGAGGTTATTTAGAGGGGGTTAACGGCTAGGGACTTTTTTTTAGTGGTCCGAGCCCTACTAGACACATTAAATTCAACCAATCCAAATGAAATTTGGGAGGCATGTGACCTGTCCACTTACCATTTCATGTTAGCCTATCTGAGCTACTTCCATCAAATATGTCTCGGAATATGAACCATTAACTACATCTACCCCCATCTTTCTTCACAATACACATGTATTCACTATAGTGTGGGGTGCCTTATGGCATTAGCCTAAACCAAGAAAACTCCTGTCACTGAGGAGCTGATCAGTCTCAAAATGGATTCTGCATACATCTGTGAATCCTATACCTAAATAGAAATATCCCTAAACTGTTTCTGGATTTTTCAATAAATTTTTAAAAAAGATGCAAAAAAGGTAGATTTTGGGGATTTTTATGGTAAATATGACATTTCAGTGGAAAAACTAAAAATGTGTACCTGTCAAATTCTGGTCTGTATGAAAGGGGGACATCTAATACACAAATAAATGCCAGGCAGTGGCAAAAAAAATAAATAGCAAGACCCTGATGTCACTCCTGCATACCATAATACACATAATCATGTGTATCCATTAGGGTGATACGTGCAATACATTACTGTGATCAGCCTATGATGAAAGGTGTCAGATCAATTGACACACACTTTTGTCATAGAGACAGATAGTATATAAACTTTACCAATTACATGGCTATCTCATCACATCTCTAAAACATCACCAGATCAGCATGCGAAACTCGAAGAAACGGAAGCGAGCTAAGAAAGGAAAGAGAGGGAGCTTGGTCACCCGGTTCAAATTGGGTCATAAATTACTTCCCCAAAAAGTCTGCCATGCACAGGAGACACCCTCAACTTCAGGCATCATGAAAAACTCTGAAGAGGTGGAAACAACTAAACAGAATGAGCCAAAATCAACATGGCACCCCAGGTATGACAGAGAGGAATTCAGCAAAGTTACCAGAGTTGGTTATGATGGCCATACCTACATAATTCCGGATGAGGAAGGAAGGTCTGGGAAGGCAAAACTATTACGTCCCAAGGAGTCGAAGAAGCCGGATTTAGCAGAAAAGTATGCAAAGGCTCCAGCAGAGCAGGGGAGGATAGGCATGAGACTGTTGCATGCTGGGAAACTGCAAGATATGTGGAAAGAGGCAATACGGGACCACGCCATCATTACACCTACCTGCCAACTTCCACAATTTGCCGTCAGTGAGGTGAAAAGAGGATTTTGCTGGAAACAAACATTAAATTGCAAGGAATGTATACGTACCTTTGTATCTAGGCAGTGCAAACTATACAATGAGGCTCCACACAGGGGGCGGGGACCTAAGTCTGCAACGACCAACATCCAACTTCAATCCGGCCAGATGGATACTCCTGTGAGCAATAAAAAGATTAGGTTCTTATTAGCTAGCAGTGACATACCAACACCGTGTAGATCATCAATGCAAAAAACAGCAAATACTATTGGTAAAACAGTCTTGCAAACTGCAGAAACTGACATGGCGGAGAGGCGAATGGAAGTTAAAGAAATTAATAAGATGAGAGGACTACCTGAAAATCAGCCAATCAACATGCAGTTTGATGTACGATACAACAGCACAACATGGGTGAACCGCAAGAAATATGGACAGATTGCATCTCAAGCCATTGGAATCGTCTGTGAGGACCAGACTGACCAACACAAAATATTAGGGATGTATTTGGAATACATTTGGATACAAAAGCAATGCGATTATGAAAGATCATATAAACAGAGGTCAGAGGTTAAAAGAAGAAAAATCTACAATAACGCAATTAAACTTAAAAACTATATAAAAGCTAAGAAAGCTAAAACCGATGCGGATAAGGCAAAAGAAAGAAGAGAAGGCTGCAAGAAAAGACAACTTGACAAAGACTTGACTTTGAGAAAGACCACAGTTACCCTAAAAAACAAGAGTTGTCTCCCCTGATGTGTCGGACTCACCTGTTTCTCCTGATTCAGATATTAACGCGTGAATTCAGTTGTGACCAATGAACAAACAATTTGGATACTGTTTACTCAAAAATACATGGCCTGAACATTTCTCCATGGCCCTACACCTCTGTCTCTGATTATTAACAAAACTGACTTCTGCACTCATGTGTGCAATATTGTGACACCTTGCCTGATGACATAAGTGGCTTATGTCACTGGTGAATTCTTCTAAATTTATATTATGATGCAAAATAAATTTCAAACGATGAACGTGAATTATTCTCCATGTTTTCTTTCCAAAAGGCTGGATATTAATCACTCCATAATGGGGTGGCTGCTTCTTCTGCACCCCAGTCCACAGTAAACATGCTCCATTCGAGCCTAATTGGCCATTATAATTAATTTTTTCGAAATATTTTGCTCTCCACGTGGTATACAACTCCGCCATCTTTATCACTAAACTATGAAATTGACATCAGTGAGAGATTGACATCCAGCCTCCTTGTATGGCTTACCTGAACCGGTGGCATATATGTATTCTGTGTTTACGCTTTTAGGGCTCGGACCACTATTAAAATTACATTGACGGCCATGTTAATGAAACTGCACCTGGCTGATTTATTAATTATTTTTGGACTTTCATCTCCTGGCAGTTTGTAGTTCCATTCAAGTCCTGCATCGCCATCTAATTCTTGGAGGGGGTCGCCCATCAAAATTTCGAGCCGGAGCGTCCTGTTGGCAAGCACCGTACTTCCGGCGAATAACTTACCTGCAAAAAGCAGAGTCTACGCACCTGCATATAGTGCCTCAGACTGGCATGAATTATGCAGTGAATTCAAAATAAAAGTCACAACTCAAAAGGGCATTTGTCATGCTTAATGTTGGCCATGCAAGCCCTTGTCTCATTATCAAAAGGAAGCTGGGAAAAAAATCAGCACAACAACTTGTCCTCTATGGCAGAGGTTATTTAGAGGGGGTTAACGGCTAGGGACTTTTTTTTAGTGGTCCGAGCCCTACTAGACACATTAAATTCAGCCAATCCAAATGAAATTTGGGAGGCATGTGATCTGTCCACTTACCATTTCATGTTAGCCTATCTGAGCTACTTCCATCAAATATGTCTCGGAATATGAACCATTAACTACATCTACCCCCATCTTTCTTCGCAATACACATGTATTCACTATAGTGTGGGGTGCCTTATGGCATTAGCCTAAACCAAGAAAACTCCTGTCCCTGAGGAGCTGATCAGTCTCAAAATGGATTCTGCATACATCTGAGAATCCTATACCTAAATAGAAATATCCCTAAACTGTTTCTGGATTTTTCAATAAATTGTTAAAAAAGATGCAAAAAAAGGTAGATTTTGGGGATTTTTATGGTAAATATGACATTTCAGTAGAAAAACTAAAAATGTGTACCTGTCAAATTCTGGTCTGTATGAAAGGGGGACATCTAATACACAAATAAATGCCAGGCAGTGGCGAAAAAAATAAATAGCAAGACCCTGATGTCACTCTTGCATACCATAATACACATAATCATGTGTATCCATTAGGGTGATACGTGCAATACATTACTGTGATCAGCCTATGATGAAAGGTGTCAGATCAATTGACACACACTTTTGTCATAGAGACAGATAGTATATAAACTTTACCAATTACATGGCTATCTCATCACATCTCTAAAACATCACCAGATCAGCATGCGAAACTCGAAGAAACGGAAGCGAGCTAAGAAAGGAAAGAGAGGGAGCTTGGTCACCCGGTTCAAATTGGGTCATAAATTACTTCCCCAAAAAGTCTGCCATGCACAGGAGACACCCTCAACTTCAGGCATCATGAAAAACTCTGAAGAGGTGGAAACAACTAAACAGAATGTGCCAAAATCAACATGGCACCCCAGGTATGACAGAGAGGAATTCAGCAAAGTTACCAGAGTTGGTTAGGATGGCCATACCTACATAATTCCGGATGAGGAAGGAAGGTCTGGGAAGGCAAAACTATTACGTCCCAAGGAGTCGAAGAAGCCGGATTTAGCAGAAAAGTATGCAAAGGCTCCAGCAGAGCAGGGGAGGATAGGCATGAGACTGTTGCATGCTGGGAAACTGCAAGATATGTGGAATGAAGCAATACGGGAGCACGCCACCATTACACCTACCTGCCAACTTCCACAATTTGCCGTCAGTGAGGTGAAAAGAGGATTTTGCTGGAAACAAACATTAAATTGCAAGGAATGTATACGTACCTTTGTATCTAGGCAGTGCAAACTATACAATGAGGCTCCACACAGGGGGCGGGGACCTAAGTCTGCAACGACCAACATCCAACTTCAATCCGGCCAGATGGATACTCCTGTGAGCAATAAAAAGATTAGGTTCTTATTAGCTAGCAGTGACATACCAACACCGTGTAGATCATCAATGCAAAAAACAGCAAATACTATTGGTAAAACAGTCTTGCAAACTGCAGAAACTGACATGGCGGAGAGGCGAATGGAAGTTAAAGAAATTAATAAGATGAGAGGACTACCTGAAAATCAGCCAATCAACATGCAGTTTGATGTACGATACAACAGCACAACATGGGTGAACCGCAAGAAATATGGACAGATTGCATCTCAAGCCATTGGAATCGTCTGTGAGGACCAGACTGACCAACACAAAATATTAGGGATGTATTTGGAATACATTTGGATGCAAAAGCAATGCGATTATGAAAGATCATATAAACAGAGGCCAGAGGTTAAAAGAAGAAAAATCTACAATAAAGCAATTAAACTTAAAAACTATATAACAGCTAAGAAAGCTAAAACCGATGCGGATAAGGCAAAAGAAAGAAGAGAAGGCTACAAGAAAAGACAACTTGACAAATACTTGACTTTGAGAAAGACCACAGTTACCCTAAAAGAACAAGAGTTGTCTCCCCTGATGTGTCGGACTCACCTGTTTCTCCTGATTCAGATATTAACGTGTGAATTCAGGTGTGACCAATGAACAAACAATTTGGATACTGTTTACTCAAAAATACATGGCCTGAACATTTCTCCATGGCCCTACACCTCTGTCTCTGATTATTAACAAAACTGACTTCTGCACTCAGGTGTGCAATATTGTGACACCTTGGCTGATGGCATAAGTGGCTTATGTCACTGGTGAATTCTTCTAAATTTATATTATGATGCAAAATAAATTTCAAACGATGAACGTGAATTATTCTCCATGTTTTTTTTCCAAAAGGCTGGATATTAATCACTCCATAATGGGGTGGCTGCTTCTTCTGCACCCCAGTCCACAGTAAACATGCTCCATTCGAGCCTAATTGGCCATTATAATTAATTTTTTCGAAATATTTTGCTCTCCACGTGGTATACAACTCCGCCATCTTTATCACTAAACTATGAAATTGACATCAGTGAGAGATTGACATCCAGCCTCCTTGTATGACTTACCTGAACCGGTGGCATATATGTATTCTGTGTTTACGCTTTTAGGGCTCGGACCACTATTAAAATTACATTGACGGCCATGTTAATGAAACTGCACCTGGCTGATTTATTAATTATTTTTGGACTTTCATCTCCTGGCAGTTTGTAGTTCCATTCAAGTCCTGCATCGCCATCTAATTCTTGGCGGGAGTCGCCCATCAAAATTTCGAGCCGGAGCGTCCTGTTGGCAAGCACCGTACTTCCGGCGAATAACTTACCTGCAAAAAGCAGAATCTACGCACCTGCATATAGTGCCTCAGACTGGCATGAATTATGCAGTGAATTCAAAATAAAAGTCACAACTCAAAAGGGCACTTTGTCATGCTTAATGTTGGCCATGCAAGCCCTTGTCTCATTATCAAAAGGAAGCTGGGGAAAAAATCAGCACAAAAACTTGTCCTCTATGGCAGAGGTTATTTAGAGGGGTTAACGGCTAGGGACTTTTTTTTAGTGGTCCGAGCCCTAATGATGACCTATCTATCTTCCTTGTTTGTCAAACACACGCAGTTAACCCTCTCTGGCCTGAGGGTCATTAAACTTTCTCCCCTACAAACTTTACGACAACAAAATGAAAGCTGATCCTCTTCGACTTTTCAGTTTATCGTAATGGGATCAGTTTGAGCCTATTTGCATAACTCTTGAGCAGAGGATAATAGGTAAATTCAGGCCATGTGGGATAACAGAAAAGTAATGTTTTCGTCACTTTTTTTCAAAATTTCTGCTTTCTTCCAAAAAAAATGGGCAAAATATATTTTATTTCACATCATTTACTTCACTATTATTTACCAATTAATCATACAATTTTAGCACAGAAACCACATAGATAATTTTTTTTCGAAAAATCGACCAAAAATGCCTGTTTTGAAAATGTCACTGTCACTGACGGCCATCTTGGATTTTTTAACATTTTCTGGTAGAGCTTGGCCCAAGCGTATAGTTTGGTAAGTTAAAGCCCCCTAGCTCAACGGGACAAGAAAAGGGGGGGGGGACAGGTCCCCAAAAGCCCAGCCAATATAGCGTTAAGGGTTAAAGTATACTACAAGGAAGCTGATTTATTTGGAACAAGTTGTTGAATACGGTCATTCATCGGTTTAATACTGACACAAACCAGGAAGATGACATAGATCTAAACATATATGGACGTAGACACAAGCAAGTTTCGAAGGAAAGTGGGCTTGTGTGGGGCGCCGACATTCTTGGGTAAAATTACATAGACCCTCAGAAGACTGGGGTCCGGCCAGTGGTTTTCCGTGGACTTAAAATGGATAACAACAGAACATGCATCTTTGAAGATATGGTTTTTACTATATGCATTTTGAAGCAGCTACAACATTTCACATAATTTGTGAACTCTACCGGTAGCAGAAGCACAGTATCATGGAATAAACTGTAATTCGAAATTTCCAAACATTCTCTTTTATACTGTCCTGAATGAATGGGTGCATGCCAGACCCATCAAATTCTCAGTAAAAAAATGTCGTCTCAAATCGCTATCTGTCTAAAAAATAAAACATCCTCATCAGACTCGAGATTCATGAAGTACAGATTCAGTGCAGTTATACAACCACCCAATATTAACCATATAGACTGAAATTATATCTCTGTTTCTCACAAATAACTGTGTTCGCAAATGATTTACATTACGTGACCTAAAAGGTCATGAAATGGAATATCGGAAATAGCTTTGTGAAAACAAGCGGCACTGGAAATTAAAAAAACATAATTATATACTGTGACATTTAAAATACGACTTCTAGTTTGCATGCACGAATTGCTGGGACAAGTATGGTGGCTAAGAAGTCTACCTTTACGTGAAAGTATGATGGCTAAGAAATCAATATTTCACAATATGTACAATTCCAAAGCTAGATTGACGCATATACAGATTTTTAAGTCGGATAATTACTCTTCTATACTTTGAATATTTGAAATATTTGTGTTTTTCCATGAGAATATATAAATTTGACAAATATTGAGATAATTTCCACACACCTTCTTCAGGAAAATCACGTGAGCCGCAGACGTTATACAATTAGTATATTATTATTATTATCAACTCCGAACATCTGTCAAAGCGATGTGATTACAATAAAATATAATTATCATCTCTACATTATACACAGATCTATAGAGTAAATACATTATTTACATGGATCCTTGAAACCAAACTTCTATGAAATGTTTGGAGTATCATAAATGTGATTGTATACGATTTGTATACAAGACAAAAGTGAATCTGAATACAATGGTACTATTCCAAGTACCGGTTGATCTAGAAGTATTGCCCCTCTCATCATGCAAGCATGAATGTGAGAAAAACAAATAGGAAATAGATAACAACACTTTAGATGAAAATATAATATGAAATACTTACTCTCTTGAGATATTATACTTATTTCAACTATATATATATACGGCATGTAGTAACAGAACCAAAGGCAATGTGCATGAAAGGATCTTCTGTCAAATCCGCTATAAAGGTTTCATTTTAACCACTGGTGTTTTAGCATGTTGTTTTCTGTATTCACATCAGTGTTAAGGTTTCTTTTAAACCACTGATGTGTTATTATATTTCGTGCTGTATTTTCAGCGGTGTGAAAGTTCAGTTAAACCATCGGTGTTTTATTTTGTTTTTTCTGTATTTACATGTACACTGATGTAAAGGTTTCAATTAAATCGCCGGTGTTTTATTATGTTTTTTCTGTATTTACACTGCTGTAAAGGTTTCAATTAAGCCACCCGTGTTTTATTATGCCCCCCTCCTTCTAACTAGAGGGGGCATACAGCGATCGCTTTGCCCGTCCGTCCGTCTGTCCGTCCGTCCGTCTGTCCGTCCGTCTGTCCGTCCGTCCGTCCGTCTGTCCGTCCGTCCGTCCGCCTGCCCATCCACCCGTCTGTCCGTCCGTCTGTCCGTCCTAATTTTTTGTCCGCGCGATATCTCGGTTAATATTTCATGGACAGGATTGAAACTTTCCTGGAATGTGGCCAGTGCCTCGTAGTTGTGCAGCGTAGAATTTTTCCCGAGTTCCGGTACAATTTTCAAGGGTTATGGCCCTTTGTTCCTGAAATCTCCGTGAATTGGGACTTGTCCGGGCTGGATCTTGGTTAATATTGTATGGACAATTATGAAATTTGCAGGTTATGTGGTCAGTGCCCTGTAGTTGTGCAGCGTGAAGTTTCCCTATATTTCGCGTATATTTCCAAGAGTTATGGCCCTTTGTTCGTCAAGTCTTTGTGAATTGGGACTTGTCCGGGCTGGATCTCGGTTAATATTGTATGGACAAGTATGGAATTTGCAGGATATGTGGTCAGTGCCCTGTAGTTGTGCAGCGCGAAGTTTCTCCGCGTTTCGCGTATATTTTCAAGAGTTATGGCCCTTTTGTTCTTGAAATCTTTGTGAGTTGGGACTCGTCCGGGCTGGATCTCGGTTAATATTGTATGGACAAGTATGGAATTTGCATGATATGTGGTCAATGCCCCATAGTTTTGCAGCGTGAAGTTTCTCTGCTTTCGGTTATATTTTCAAGAGTTATGGCTCTCTGTTCATCAAACCTAAGTGAATGGGATATATTTATTTGTCCAGGCTGGATCTCAGTCCATAACCGATTTGGATTGGGAAAATGGCTATAAAATTGTTATTCTAAATTCCAAAGCAGACCACATAGGTCCTGAAGTATGAAATTGCCCCAAAAAGAGTGAATTGGCTGCAAAATTTAAAGTTCACAATCGCTTCATAATTTCACCACAATATACTCCCAAGGATTGTAGGTCTCATAACCAGGTCACATTTTTGGATTTGGCGAAAGCGCCGGGCGACCATCTTGCATCAAAACATTGTATTATTACTTGTTGGTCGATACTTGGAATATGTATTATGTGAGGCATGCCCAAAAAAGTGACTTAAACAGAATTTTTATAATTATCCAAATTAGGCCTCCACAGACCAACACAGAACAGAACAATGGCGGGGCAGTGTCAGATTAAAGCGGAAGAGGGGGGCGGGCATACAATTGAGCCATCTCTGATTGCTTCCTTGCTGTGTTCTGTTTTTTCTGTATTTACAGATGTAAAGGTTTCATTTAAATCACCCGTGTTTCAGTGTGTTTCCTTCTGTATTTACACCGGTGTAAACTTTTCAGTTAAATCATCGGTGTTTTATTATGTTCCTTTCTGTATTCATACAGGTGTAACGGTTTGAGTTAAACCATCGGTGCTTTATTATGTTTCTTTCTATATCTACACCGGTGGAGTACGTAATAGGTGGATAGAATATTTAGTACTGATCAACATTCTCCGATTTTCCCCAGCTCTCACCCAATCCGTAAAATTGTGATCGGTTGCCTTATATTGAAGAGTTCAATGACAGATTAGCGGAAACATCCTGACTGGTCTTTGCATCGTACGCTGATCCAACGTATATGATAATAATAATAATAATCGATCGCATTCCCAATACTCTTGCGGGTTTCAGGAATCACATGGAAATAGATTTCGCGTCTCACGTTCGTGCCATGGCTTCCTGGAGTCTTCCCCAGAATATGTTCTCATCACCGGGGTCGTTGGTCCACAAGAGAAAGGTGATTTTATTCCACATTCTTAGCAAAGATCTTGGCATCTGTCGGGCAGGCATGTCCTCTAACAGTATAGCAATGACCACGTTATCTCTGCACTCTTAAAACTAAAGTGTTGTATACAACATTTATAATGTTGTATACAACACTTTGATAAGTGTGGAGGAGGGAAAACATTTGTAAATGTTAATTTAACACTTTCGAAAGTGTTGCTGGTTTCAACACTTTGTAAAGTGTTAGATTTCAACATTTTAACAGTGTTATGATCTCGTTTCTAACCTTTATAAATGTTGAATTCTAACACTTGCAAGTGTTGGATTTGTGTCAATATTTAACACTTTAATAATGTTGTATCTCGTTTCTAACCTTTATAAATGTTGAATTTGTGTCCATATTTAACATTTGGTAAATGTTGACTTTCAACACTTTGCAAGTGTTGGGATTCAACGCTTTGTAAGCGTTGGTATTCAAAAAGGAAATGGCATGATAAGGCGGCATTTTGGCCTATATACATGGTGCAGTTGAACCCCCCCCACCCAGAATAAAATGTTCTGAAAATAATTGTGTTCTAATGTAGACCCTAATGGCAAAAAATATGTACACAGTATGTGAAAGTTCTAGCTCAATTGTGTTATGACCGTAATTATTACATGAAATTAAAATCCGCATCATTTGTGAGAAAGGGTCTAAATCGAGTCATTCTAACACACATTTAGACACGACGAGGTACCAGGTTAAATGACCCTTAGACCCTTTTTCACAAAATAGCACATGCTGTGGAATTTAATTTCATGTGAGAACTATAATCTTAATGCAATCAAGCTAGAATTTTCACATATTGTATTATATTTTCTCGTCATTAGATTAAAACAATTATTTTTAGGACATTTTAATTTCTTGATTTCAACTGCACCATGTATACGTATGCCGCCTTATCGTACCATCTACTTTTAAGGCATTTCACAAAAATAAAATAAAAAAATTGCCTGATAAAATTTGCAACAGCAACACAGTCATCATTCTATGATCGGTTTTCAACTCCCCCACAGACAAATTGCTGTGGAAATGTAACTGTGGCACTTGTGTAAGTGTAGGTCATATTCAAGATAATGACTTAAAGAACAGAATAAAATAAAGTTCACTTGCATTCAGTCACAGACGAATAAAAACAGGAGTGAGATTGAAGTCTGACCCCTTGACATCTGCAGGACATAATTGTAGTAATGCAAAGAACTAAACAGATTTGTGACAATGTATCCTACGACCTGTTAAGCAAGAAGCAGGGTATAAATTTTATAAAGTTTATCTTAGATATGACAAACTTGCAGAAGTACCAAAGTTACATTTTAAAATAAGCATCCCTCCATTTGTATAACAAACAAGAATAAAAAATAATGCAAGAGTATGCTTTACTGCTTTTTAATGCAACAATATGGGAAGTGTTCATGAATATATTTTCACAATAAAATTTATTAGGGTCACTGTTAACTCATGACCCTCTCACATTTATATGTAAGGGCAAATAATTAGAATTCATATGGGACTTAAAATTTTGAAAAGATCTCCTTTTCTTCATATTTACAAGCATTTGGTTTGGAGGATCCATAATTAATAATTGTCGCACTCAGTATGTCTCTTTTTACAAGCAAGGTCATGAGGGACAAACAAACATTTAATGTAACCCATGACCAGAATGCATTTCATCATTGCTTATTATTCCTGTGATATGGTGGTAAAACAATAATGGGTGACAAATGGGCCAGTTCTGATCCAGAATGGGTTAAATTTCAATGTCACTGATTTTGGACTTCTTGTCCACTTGCATATGCGATACAAAGCTCAGGATTGAACCCAAAAATCGGTCGATCACAGATTTCTGATAAGATTTCTTTCATCCGACCACATGCATGTGTGAACTAAGTCTGGTGCTTCTAGGCATAATCATTCTTGAGATATGGTGGTATTGCGAAAACAGACCGACGCATCCCCTGTTGATATGAAGGCAATACCCCAAGAAAGCCTTTAGAAGCCTTCTCATTCTTGAAATATGTTGGTAAAAACAACTGCTAGTAAGTGAATGTATGAGTGGAATATCTTTGGTTCAAATGAGTCACAGACTGATGGTGATCCAGACAAAAACTGACACAATCAGAATTCACCGAACACAAGAGCTTTGACATGAGACAACGCAGATTTTGGTGAGCATCTCTCCAAATCTGATTGGCAGTCTCTCTTTCTCAGAGAATTGCCATAAATAGTCTCGAGGAGTAAAAAGAATGAGGTTAGTTGATCAGCATATTCCAGATTGAATTTATTATGCAGCTTGAAAAGCCTATCAACTGCAAAAGTTATGTCGTTCCTGCAAGGTATCGCAACGCTGTCGACGATGATGAAGTATTAGGATACTCCATTACTCGTTCCCAGGCAAAGGACATATGGCTGTGACCTCCCGCCTCTAGGTAGTGAACTGCACTGGTTCCAACCTGAAAAGGAGTAAGATGATTCTATTTCAACATTTGCAATCAACCAGTCTAATAGTAAGTGAAATTCAATCTAACTCAAGATATATGCACTTAAGCATCTTCACATGGTGATGACAGTGTGAAACAAATTTCTAAAGAATCTAGAATCTTAGTCGCACAACCATACCCCAGAAAGTTAGGTAGGTTGGTAAATACATATATTTATTCGAAGGTCAGGTTTTCCTTTCGCGGTGGATGGAAGAGTTAAAGTGATTTGGTCCAGATACCAAGTTCTTATGAAAATGCCATGAGAAAACTACTGTTTGCATCGATTGTCAAAATGATTGCTGAGAAGATAACGAATACTCGACATCGACATCCTTGAACAAGGGAAACCCCCACCATATACTCGGGTCAATCCTAGAATACAGGCGAAAAGTGCATTCCTCTATGGATTGGGTCATTGAATATGGCTTAGTTTCGAGATACAGGGTGGAGCTCTGTTCCGGGGGTGGTGGGAGAGGTGGATATACCCCCAGGGTGTAGTGGATGAGTGCAATCAATGCAGTATCAGATATGCTATCTGAAAATATCAGCATATGAGGTCGGGCGAAACTTAGGTTTGGAGATACAGCTAGGGTGAAGCTCAGTTCCGGGGGCGGGGTGGGGATATACCCCAGGATTTGGCTTAATGTCACACTCAAGTTTGCTTCACTCATATGGTGACAGTCATAGTGGACGAGTGTAGTCAAGGCAGTATCCGATATGCAAGGCTGGAAATAGGAACCTGCCAAATATTAAAACATGTTGCATGTTAGGACAACCTAACAACAGGCTAAAAATTGTTATTCCAATCAAACTGTTAGTGTTACTCGCAGAAGTCTGGATCCATTTACTTGAGGGATTATTATCTAGATTTGCAAATATTACCTTTTGATAGTTCATTGCAAGTCTGCAGTTCCTCACAGAGCCCACCGCTCTCTTCACTCTTGTGACATCTTTGCGATCTTCAATATGTTTGGCACATATCGGCTTTGTTAAAAATTTCGATCCCGTGTCGACTCTGAATATCGCATCGCAAATTCTTGATCAATCTGAAAATGAATATATATTTGCATCAATATTAATTGACAATTGACAGGATAGGACTGTCTAATGGAAATCAACGAAGCAATACCTAATTCCACCGTGACCGAGTACATAAAAAATTCCAATTGCCTGAAGGCAGGGTTGTCCTGTGAGATCGGGAGATTGAAAAGTGTGGCAGATCATAACACTCCCTTAGCAGCGCATGCGTATTTCAACTGAAGAAGTTGCAAGAAGAACAAGAATGCGATCGTTCCACAGACCTGCATGCCGAATCAAACAGGTTGGGAATAATACCTTGATCGATGTATTATACCTTGATAGGGGTATAACAGCTCGATCAAGTTATAGGCATATACCTCGATGGATGTAGGGCTATGTCAGCTTCAGTTTTTATATATTTATGGAAAATGCGAACATCCCCACATACCCCGGACTGCATGGATCTTTCAACAGCATCTATGGCTTCATTGTCCGAATGTTTCATGATTTTCAGCAACTTATTGCTTCGTTTTATGCGACTACGTAATCATTCAAATTAGCCACTCTAATATTTACAAAATGAAACATGGCTTCACATGACATATTCGGTGAATCGCATACTTCGATCTCAAAGTCATATCCAAGTTGCATGAACGTAGATCCATTGATTGATGAATACATTAAATTGTCTGATGCAATGCACAATCTCCTAGCATGCACACACATGGCAGGGTCATAATACCCAGAGCAGATGTCAGTTTTTATGTGCACATGCTAGCAGTTTAGATTATGTGTCTTGCTAGCAGTTTAGATTATGTGTCTGTCAGTTTAATTTGATTTATTAACTAGGCCTAGCCTCTCAAATCCTGCAATTTGTGTATGACTTTTACATGGAAATATGCCACCACATGCGATGATGCCATTTTCATTTCGAAATATATTTCACCGAAGATTTCATTTGAAGCTAGGTTTCATTTTTGAAAGTTTGAAGTTACGAATTTGAATGATTAGTCGCATAAAACGAAGCAATAAGTTGCTCTGAAAATCATGGAACAAATTAAGCCATAGATGCTATTGAAAGATCCAGTTGGGGTAAGTGTGGATGTCCCTTTTTGATAAATATATAAAAACTGAAGTTGACATAGCCCTACACCCCAACGAGGTATTGGCCTCAAGCATCTCAAGGTGTTTTCCCCAACCTTCAAATAATAAAGACTTTAGGTATGCGGGCAGGGAAAGACATATATTCAGTGGTCGGGCAGGGCTTGTATTTTCTTGGGATCCGATTCCCGTCAGCACTCCCGCAAATTAATTTGCGGGAATCATAGAAATGATAGCATTGAATTCTCGTGGATTCCCATAGAGCTGGGTTGCGAGAATCAACATGTATTTGAATTTCCGTGAATTTTGACGAAAAACCAGGCATAGAGGGTAAGTATAAGAGAAAAAACAGCATTTTGGGAATATAGCACCACATGATTTTGTCTTGTAGAACCGGTGAAAAATACCCATCAAGTTAAGAGTGGATGTACAGATAAACAACAACAATAACAAGTAGAACATGGTTAGTTTATAATACAACCCTTGTGTAGGGGGTAGAGCTGATGCAACTGTATGTAAAAAATTACTTGATGCAACTACGGGCTTGGAATTAGTTCTCGTACGCTTTTCACGGTTTATTTTAATGTATATAAAAGTAATTCTTGAGAGACGCAAAAACTGACCTGGCTAATGCTGGGATCAAGACCCTTCCCTTGGATTACGTGAGCTTTTCCTGCACGTGTGCATGGGAGCAGTTATTAACTTGACTTTTTAGGTACCTCTAACCCACGAGAGCAATTCTCATACAGCAGACGAAATGACGTGGAAATGACGTGAGTTTGCTGCCATTTCACTGTGAACATTAGTTCGCAGATAGGGAGGGGCGGTCGAAGGAAACCAAGGACTGCGCCCCGTGTCACATGACATAAACACATCTGTCGAAATGGGATTGTCATCTGACTTTCGTGGAATGAACATGATAGTCATCAATCATGTTACCTATATTGGTTGGCGATAAAATGGACTTCCCGTGTGATGAAAACTAGAAGTATATGCCCCGGAAAGCAATTAAAAAAAAAAAATACTTCCAACTACACCAAGAAGTAGAAATTTTGACAGACAAATTAAACTTCCCCCACACATAAGCAATCCACATAGAAAGTCACCACTTGCTCTGAACGCGCGCAAGTGAGAGGTGCACGAGATTTGATCTGTACGAGAACCGATCCAGAACCCGTAATTCACGAAAATTGGATCATGGAAAAATGATGCCTGTAATTTCTCATTTTTCCGGGGCTCTTACTGCAGGGACAACACACTCATACTTCACTCCTTGGCAAACTGAAAGAAAAATGAGAGGTTCTTTGTCACGCCACCCCCCCCCCCCCCCCGGCACCAACAACACATATTTGTTCATTCAATCACATCGGATGTGTTATGTTACCAATGACAATTTAAACATAATAGTATGGGCATTTTCCCGATCTCCGTTTAATCCTAATTTACTAGGTAATCACAGATCGGAACTGAGGATAATCCGATAGGCCTATATGTTCACATTTCAGCTTTCTCGGTTCAGTTGCACTCGGTGACTCGGATGCTGGTGCGAACAGGGTCAAGGATTGCCAACACCCGAATCAGAGTGCCGGAAAGGAGAAGAGCATCAAGATGAACAATAACAACAAGTTAATCACGTAGTCAATCAGTTACAAAGAAAATTAACAAAATAACACGTTCTAACAACAACCAATCTTACCGAAACGGCACGTTGAATTTTCCAACACACAGGCAGGCTCATCTTCTTTCCAGCAATGGCAGAAGAATCACGTGAAGCAGGAGCCAATCAAATTACTCACTGTCTCCGCGCGCCACCTTGCCGGGCACACAACATTGTTTAGATGTTGTTAAAATCCGAAGAGTCTAAGATTATGATACTTTAAATGTTATAATACTAGTATTCAACATTTTAAAGTGTTGTATTGAGTATAACACTTAGAAAATGTTACCATTACAACACTTGTGTTTTAAGAGTGTATCGCCAAATTTGGGAATCGTTGAGTGGAGGCGTTTACGATGTCGAAATTGTAATCACCGCTTTTGTCCTAAATCGACGAGAGAGATATAGATCTAAATATGATGTGCCTGTAGGGTTATCTGTAGTTTCCTTCAAATCCAGTGAAGGTGGATATCCTTCACTGCGTCATTTATATAGCGATTATCCACAGAGAGAAGATCGTCTATATAGCGTTTGGTGAATGAGAAGGAACGGTCTTTGAATTGATCGGTTTTTGAAAGTGGCCAGAGAACAGATATAGGCCAGCCAACTGGGGTGCACCAATATTACCGCTGGAATACCTATATGCTGTTGATATATTGTGTTGCCAAATTTCACATAGATATTTTTAATGAGAAATTCAAGCAATTTTGTAAAAAAGAAACATCCAGTGAATGATATCCTTGTATGTAAAAAGAATAAAGAATGCTATTTATTATTCTCTTTATTTAGCATAAAAAATGATTTGTGGTTTCCAATATTAATATATCGGCGATCAGTTTTCTTGGACACAGATACAATTAATGAACTTAGATGGTCAATAAGTCCCTGACGAGGGAGAGTCTAGAAATTAGTCCATGGGCCCAGGCATATATCGGTACCATCAGAGGAAACCAAACTTTAGGGCTACTAAGTTATTGGTAGGGACTATATGATTATTTCAATATGTGATAACCGTTCCAGAAGAGCAGCTTAGTGTATATTTTGCATTTTTACCATTTTACCATTCTGAGATATTGACTTTTTTGGGGAAAATCACACAATGGACTACTGACACATCCCATGAAGGTAATATCATTCAATAACAGCTCCGAATATCCAGAATTGTTATCTGCACAGTTACAACAAGCATACTTCCCATCTTGAGGCACATGCTTTAGTTTGGTATTCAAACGGCTGATTTGCACGCTGGATTTTGTGAAATTTTGCGGATTTATTATTATCATTATTTACGGAATGTTGTGTCCCATATGAGTGCCACAGTCCTAATGGATCAGCTACCCATATGTACCTTGTTTGCAGGGAAGCACAAAGGAGGACCATCCAGCTGGTTTCAACAAAGTTGTAGAATTTTTCCTTCCCATACCCCCGAAATGCACATTGCGGCTGAATATATGAAAATTACAATGTAACTCAAATTTGATATAATCTTTCGCCCCACCAGAAATGTTTCAGGTTGTGCACACTGGAAAGTATATAAATGTATTTTATAATGTCATAAGTGTATTGTATAATAAATAATGGTCCTAAGGGGCCACACCTGCAATAACACTGGTGAAAACCCAGACTCCTACTTGCCCGTTTTGTTTTCTAGGTTATACCTAGTATTCATTGTTTAGTATCTGT
>JAVTVY010008114.1:0-45583 GCA_036873755.1 Hanleya hanleyi | reverse complement strand
CCAATAGTCATTGGCCACTTTGTCACAACCGTAGGGATTACACTGGTCCAGATGCACGGCCAAACACCGAAACAGACATTTCCGGTCTTTGTAGGGTCCCTTCATCCCTGCCGTTAATGGATGCAGTCCATGTCGATGAAGCAGCCAAGGGGGGAGTAGTACAGGAGCACCGATAGGATGATTTCTCATTTTTGTGACGAAAAATGTGACGTTGGTCACCCTTTCCACAAGCCATCGGGTATTGGGGCGTTGCAACCGGGCCCATTCCAATGGGTCCAACGTTGTCAATTGGTCAATGAGTGGCTGCAGGGAAATCGCATTCGTCACCGTGAATGGCCTGTCAAACACATACGTATTATTGCTGGGATAATAATACCGCAGCTGGTCTGTCTCTTTATGGCGAAGGATGTATCCAAAAGTGAGATTCAACTTGAAGGCTGTGACCTGGTCTGTGAAAATGTTCTCCGCATAAGTAGACAAATACGTAAGATCCTGCAGTCGAAAGTTATACAAGTCCAATAGACGACGGTCACGGTGAAAACAATGGCGTATGGTAGCCCAGTGTCGTTGATAAATCTCCCTCACACGCTCGTCTTGAGGCAAGACTTCAACCGGAGGTACTGCTGGGTCCCAGGGAAAATCTTCTCCACGTCTCATGCTTTCGTCTAATACAAGCTGGTAGCCAAACAGGCAGGTAGGCAGGCTGGCTAGTGGTCAGGCAGGCTAGTGGTCAGGCAGGCACGCAGGCAGGCAGGCAGGCAGGCAGGCTGGTCAGGTCAGGCAGGCAGGCAGGCAGGCAGGCAGGCAGGCTGGTCAGGTCAGGTAGGTAGTGCAATGAATACACCCCACCCTTAAAAATTAGCCCCTTTTATACGTTTTTCTATCCAACATGGCCGCCTAAAAACATTCGAAAATGGCCGCCACGTTCGAAAATGGCCGCCACGTTCGAAAATGGCCGCCGCGTTCGAAAATGGCCGCCTGTCAATCAAAAACATTCGAAAATGGCCGCCGCGTTCGAAAATGGCCGCCAAAACGTTCGAAAATGGCCGCCACGTTCGAAAATGGCCGCCTGTCAATCAGAAACATTCGAAAATGGCCGCCACGTTCGAAAATGGCCGCCACGTTCGAAAATGGCCGCCACGTTCGAAAATGGCCGCCGCGTTGGAAAATGGCCGCCAAAACGTTCGAAAATGGCCGCCACGTTCGAAAATGGCCGCCGTGTTCGAAAATGGCCGCCAAAACGTTCGAAAATGGCCGCCACGTTCGAAAATGGCCGCCTGTCAATCAAAAACATTCGAAAATGGCCGCCAAGTTCGAAAATGGCCGCCAAAACGTTCGAAAATGGCCGCCACGTTCGAAAATGGCCACCAAAACGTTCGAAAATGGCCGCCTGTCAATCAAAAACATTCGAAAATGGCCGCCAAGTTCGAAAATGGCCGCCAAAACGTTCGAAAATGGCCGCCACGTTCGAAAATGGCCACCAAAACGTTCGAAAATGGCCGCCACGCTCGAAAATGGCCGCCGCGTTCGAAAATGGCCGCCTGTCAATCAAAAACATTCGAACATGGCCGCCTAAAAACACAGCCCTCTTCCCAGGCGGATGAATACAGTCTCAATAGAGTCCCTCTTTACCGGACCTAGTTGCACTTGATGACCCCTCACCGCCACAATCCCGCCCCAAATTACCTCTATATAGGGGTCAAAAGATAGTCGATTTACGCATTTTTCGATTTTAAAAATGGCCGCACCCAAAAGACGCCATTTTCCAAAATGGCCGACACCTAATCACTACTTACGCCCCAATCCCTCCGCAATTTCACTCTACATCCGGGTGAAAGGATAGTCGATTTACGCCAAGTATACTACTGTGGTCTAATATTTAAACATTATCCTGAACAGTATCCATATATGGCAGCATTTTCAGACAGGGTGCGTAGAAAACCGTGAAGATCAAAGAGTTTACTCCAGCCAAAAATTCTGGCTTGTTAGTGATATAAAATTTCAAAAGATTGTGCCGTTCGAAGGTGTTAATCTCCTTGAAGTAAACGTCAATCATTGTCAGAGAAAAAAAGGTAGAAATGGTCGTGAATGGCTTATTATGGGATCTCGTAGAATATCGGCGAACATTTCGCACGAAGTTTTCGTAGCGTTACGTCTAAATGGTATTCCCCTAATTTACCATCTTGGTTTGCCTAGATTGTCATTGATATGAATATTTTATGCCTACCCGGAATTTAGTCCAAATATAATCTGATAATAAACGCGACAGTTATTTGTGGACGACGTTGACTATTGAACGTCGGAGATAACGCTCGCATTTCACATAGGTGAATTACAGCGTAAGCTTCCGCAGCTTTGGTTTTCAACGTCTCAACGTCTCCTTTCAATTGGCCTGATCGAGGGTTTGCGAAATTGTCTTCAATACATTTACCTACATCCTATATATTGCTATAATAGTTTTCTGGAAGCCTGTCGTAAACCGTAAACAATTTTACTGGTTGAATACCGAAATATTCACGGTAGTGTTGCATTGGTCATTGCCCCGCCCTCAGCAAATATGTCAAGCATTACAAGCGTCTGGTCCGTCATTCATAATTCAGCCGTCGTCCATTAGAGAATATCCGCGTCCATAATCCAAAGACCTATTCCATATTCCATATAACAGTATTAGCACCAAATTCAAAAAGCCAATCATAGTATACATAAACATAGGCTTGTTTCCTGCAAGAGAGAAGCGGTCAACAGTTTTCAATGATGCCGGCAAGACATCATGATGTTCCAAAAATATCAAATCCGTATCGCTGATCAGTATGCCTCATGCGTACCTGAGATACAACACATATCACGAATTGTTAGATGTGCTTTAGAATAGGTTAACCGGAAGACTATACTGTGAAGTCATGTGGCTCTGTCAGTATGTCGGCACCTCTTCTCACTTTCCTTATATGTGTTGTAATCACAACTGATAGATAATCTGTATACTTACTCTCCAAGCAAACATATCTTTTTGTCAAGAGCGTGATGGATTTCGTCCAGAAGATGACCCAGGGGTCCGAAAGCGTCGTCTATATGCTCGAGAACACCTAGAAAATATTGGACTCTTCCATGAACAGAAGAAATCAGACGCCAAATCAAGAATTCTCAAAGCGCTGGAATAAAATCTAAAATAACGCTATTTTCAAGCTCTTTGTTGATTTTGTTCACCAAGTGTTTCCCTGACACCACAGGGCGTCCATTCATTAACAAGAAAGGATCAATGTCGGTGACCAGAACGCTGTGAGATCCCATACAACAACTATTTATTTGGAAAACACAAGTCAGTGCATCAGCTAGTTTGTCAACGATGATATTTAATGGAATTTATCTGAGCAAAAATGCATATGTGCATCATACATCATTATATAGTCTCCATTATCGTGCGTTAGTAACATCAATGCTCCTCAATATACTAGTATGCTAAATTAAAATCCACTTACTTATGACTTTGTGGAGAGACGGAAGTCCTCGCTTTCTTCTCACCAAATGAAGTTTGGCCAAGAAGTGTTCTACTTTCTCACACCCACTTTTCACGTGAGTCAATGGTGACAGCAAAGCGTTTGGAATGTGATCCAATGTGTTGCACACGTGATCAAGGGCTGATTCGGCAGCTCTTTTCGGCGAACCACCTGGCAGGGCAAGTACACAGTGCTCAGCCTGTTCCGTCTCCTCCTGGGCTGGAATGAAATGACACAATGGAACATTAATGGCTGACATATAGAACGGCGTAATGTGGGAAAGTGTATTTGAATCCCATTGACATGATTGATGCATCTCGATTGATTTCTCGTATCTGCGATGCGGATTTGATATTTTTTGAATATCAACATTTTTTAAATTTGATGCAAATGCTGTAAAATTAATTACTGATAGGTCTGTTGATTATGGACGTAAACATTCTTTAATGGGCGACGGCTGAATATTGAATGACAAACTAGACGCCTTTATTCTGGATTTGTCCGTGTCCCAGCCAAGGTTATATTGCAACTGTTAATCTGAACACATTGACTGACGTGACCACATGGTCTCTGCACTTGCTAAGTGATATTAAAAAAAGATTAGATGTTGCAATAGTCATTCAAATCCACCAAATGGGAAGAAGATATACAGTGAACTGGAAATGTAAGCTACAGAACAAGGTGGGAAACTACAAGTTATCGAATATTTTCATGCGCTTCAACCTACAATCGAGCATTCTTTTGTCCATTTTTTACTTTTGATTACGTCACTAGAATTTCTCCGCAAGATGCCTGATGGATATAGGATATGACTTTATAATAATTCGACTAATAATAATAGCTATTTGACATATTTATATATCCACCTGTACTATTGGAAACTGTAAATACACACTCTATATAACCTATTTTTGATTTAGTGAAGAGACAAACCTCTTTTGTACATAACTGTATTGTTAATCATGATCCATCGAGCTCTCAGAATTGTCAAATTGACAGAATATCAATATATGTACAACAACGTGATCTCGATCATATATTCACCGTATACATATATACTGCATATATTCATATATACATATCATAAATAATTACAGCAGAAACTGAACACTTGCATGTATCTTTCTCACCCTGCGGTAGCCAGTCGCATACTTACTTAAATATTATCAGTTTGGGATAGAACAAGCCCCCCCATGGGGTTTTATTCCCGCCATTTTTACAGCCGTATTAGATATTATGTTTGTATATACATTGACAAAATGGTGAATAAACAATCAATCAATCAATCAATCAATCAACCGTGGATTATTAAGAACCACTAGGATATACTAGAGTTTTCATGTATGTACGATGTGTTTACTACACACCCGTGTACAGTGACCGTCTAGAGGCATTTGCTGTTTTCAATTCTGTTGATTTCTATGGATGTGCGGAAATTGGTAACTTCTACGAGACAAGAAAGTTGCCAGCAGATGCCGGCATCAATGAAAACTGTTGACCGCTCCTCCCTAACAAGAAACTATCTTGTGCTTACACATATATTTATTTGACGAATGATTTGTTAGTTCGCCATTCGAGGTTTCTTGAGCTTTTTCAAACAAATAGATAATACTTTGAATTGGGACTCTGGGAGAGTAATTCGCAACTCATGAAGCAGCTTTGTTGTGCTTTTCGTGTCCAAAGCTGAGTTAGGTAGCGCCTGTGACCCAGATGGAAAAGCCAGTTTATAGGGGATATAAGAGTGAGCATCATTGCTATTATAACCGCTTTGCAAAATAGATCGATGCTGCAGGAAAACTGTGAAATCCTTGTTGACCTTGTGTATATTATTCAGATATTACTTAGTCCACTGACTAAATTACTGAGAGTTTTGAGAAGTTTTTGTGAGAGAAAACGTAGTCTACTTTAGGCATGACAACACTGTCTCTGAATAGTGGTAAATACATGCATTAATATTGTAGTGGAAGAGTATGGCATTTGATTCGGTGTCCCGTGTTCAAGATAATGATTCTAATCAAGAACATTACATGATAGAATTATAGAGGAAAATTTATGTGATTAATGAAAGGTTATTTAGGCATTTTTCTTTTATTTGTATTTGACATACCCCGACAGAATTGGAAATGAAAATGTGTGATAAATTATTTTTCCATTTTATTATGAAAAATGTATCTTAGGAGGCTAAAGTTCTCAAAAATTAAAACCAGTGAAATCAGTAAATGGTTTTTTTTCAGTTCTATGAACGTTGTTTTTGCAAAGAAACAAAATGCCATAATGGGAGACAGCCATAATAGTAAGGTGCCCCGTAGTGATACAGATTTGCCGATAAGAACAAAATGATATCTTGTCTGTATCATTGAAAACGCTGACATAAATAAGGCTCATGCTAGTCTTGTAATGCCATACAGCCATAAAAAAAATACGAACGACCAACGAAAACTATTGAACGATTCACTCGTGCAAGAAAGTATCCGGTGTTCATATACATATTATTCTATTTTGCATTATGGACGCTTAAATTCATTATGGACGAAGGTTGGCCAATGAATATTGGCCAAGAAGCTTATGCTTGATACTAATACTGTCTTGTGAATTACGGAATTCGGTTAACCCTAACTGGTCTGATCTATATGGGACATATACGGTACTACACACTTTGGTTAGGCTCTACCAGAAAATGAAAAAAAAAAAATATCAAAGATAGCGCCTGGGTGATATCACAGAGAAATCATATTCAAAAAAGGCATTTTTTGTCGATTTTTTGGTAAGATTTTCGATTTTTTTATTCATGTGTTTTCTTTGGAAAAAGTGCATGATAAATTAGTAACTAGGGCATAATCTGATGTGATATAAAATAGTTTATACCCACATGTCCTCGCAGAAAAGCAGTAAATTTGAAGAAAAATGACGAATACATAATATTTCTGATACTCCCCTTTGTCGCTATTTTGAATTTACCCATGATCCTCTGCTTGAGGGGTTACATGGATAGGCTGAAAACTCTGTCATGATTACAAAGTGGCGGGTGTCAGCTCTCAATGCTTTGTTGTTCCGAATATAGGGACAAACAGTTTGGTAGGGCCATCATGCCCCCCCCCCAAGTCTGGTGAGATTAATGGACGCAAAAGGTCTTCACGAACGACGGCTGGTTCATGAAGGTCGGATCTGGCGCATATATAGAGAAGGCAGCTTGCCGTACATGAATAATTTAAGTCTCTTTCTCGTAAAGTATGTCTACGAGCGGTCAACAGGGGTCAGTGATACCATCAGAGCACCAGTCGTTGAATACCTGTCGCTGTCAATTACATCAGTATCTGAATGATTTTTCATGTGGTACTCAGGATAATTATTCATATCCGTGACACCACGATATTGACGTCCTTAAATAACCGGGCACAGTTAATACAGTTTTCTTGGATTTTTTCTTTAAGATAGTCAGTTCGTGGTTTTTGGCTTTGCCAATAGTTTTCCATGGTTTTGCCTTTTTCCCAATAGGTTATCTCCCTTTCCAAGGTTAAGAAAAGGGATTCTGTCAGATATTCTACCATGCCGGGCTGCTCTGCATTTGGCTGTCACAAGGTGCCAGGTAATCCCGACACGTCGCACTATCATCCTCGTTCATGTTTGCACCTCTGCCAATTGACGCGTTTTTACCTCCAAAGGCAGAAGAACTAGTGTACGCTGACGTCACGATTCTTCAAACATGGTGGCCTCTATGTTGTCCCAGTGTTGCGAAGTTAAAACGTTTAGTACTGCTTAAAAAAAATGTAAAAAAATATCTGATACACGATTTGGATTCTATGAGGAAAAAGCTTTAACTGGCCACGCACGTTCACCAGAGTTTACGTTCCCTTTAAAGGTGTTCCATGCGTGAATTTTGCGCAGCGACATGCATTCAATTCGATAAATTTCGATAAACAGTTTGATTATCTTCAAACAGTTAAAATTAAGAAAAAGTGAAATACTATTTATATGATTTTTTCATGAATATCTTTTAAAACCAGGTTTATTCTCCGTCTTCTGTGTTACCAAATGGACCATGGGTCAGCCCCTTCAACAGTGTCTAAAAGAATGCACACGTACCTATGCATTTATCTTTGTTTTTTCTCATATAACACAGTTATGAATCCAACAACACACATTATCCAAAAAGTTAATTACTTTGATTTACAATCAACGGACATCCTTAACTAAGATAAATTATCTTGAATAGTCTCATGTGATACCAATTTCGCCTTCTATAATAGAGAAAATCCGAACAAACGACGCATGCGTGCAGCTACATCAAAACGAAAAGAAATTGAAGATGTGGTGAAATCTATTGATTTGTTTCCGACAAAGTATAATTGTTTTTTCTTAATTAAGATAATTCTTTAGGGAGGAACTACATATTATATTTTTTTTACAAGTAAGTAGACTCACCTTTTGCAGCAACATCCAATACTTGTGTAATTTTTGCATTTAGGTCACCTGTTGCATTTTGTACGATCTCAAGTGGAGAAAGCCAGCCCCGGATAGTTTCCACCGCACTGTCAATTTCGCCTTTCACAGGTTTCAACTATAAAAATACGTACATTGGGTGTGTGAGTAATTAGCAATTAAAGGAACTCTTACCTTGTTTTTTAATGTGTCTAAAATTTGTTGCAAACATAATAAAATATACGGGGATATTTTGCGAAATGAAAAAAAAAATGTTTAAGATTTGTTGCTTTGAGTGCCAACTTTTCACCACTGAGTGAGCGGTCCAAGTGAGCGTAATCAACTGAAATCGTCACACAAAATCGTGTAGATTTAATGGTGATCGTGTCGATAATTCGCACAAGAGAGAATTCAGTCCATCTATTATCGAACTAGATGATGTTAGTAGTTCAATAGTAAAACTGAGAATGTCTGCGAACGCAGTAACATCGTCATTCAACCAAATTCCTTGAAAAACTGCCAAGGACGCTCTTTCTGTTCATCGCTATTTTCAAATGACGTCCCTTTTGAATTGTACAAGTCCCTGCTGAAAAACTTGCGAAACAAGTCTTCAGGTGAAAGAGATAGCCTGACAAAAATCCTTAAAAAAATAACCCCGCGGGATTTGCCGCGCTTTTTTCTCGATTAGAAACAAGTATACAAAGCAGTTAGTCCAGGTGTCAGCTGCTGGAATGCCGTAGGCTCAAGGGTGCAACACGGTGGCGTCCACGTAGATATCAAAGCGAGAATAAGGCAGCATAAACTGTAATAAATATAATATCTTAACGCTCATAAGAGCATATAAAAGAGTCTAATCTTAGCAATAGGATTTTTTTCTAAATCAGACAAGTGCCCCTTTACCGTCACTCTCAACGCATTTTCATGTACACGTTATACACACTCGAGAGCTGACAAATCGTGATATCGCACCGCACAGCATGCAACATCTGTTTTATTATAAAGAAAAACAATACAAATAGACGTACAGTGTGAGGAGAAAAACCAATCTTCATCAGTTGGTAACGTAAAACGCTTTCTGTCTGTACACCCCGTCGTGATTACAGTGGAATTACAGTAAACCAGACAACAATGCTACGAAAGAGTCTGTTCACGGGCGATAACTGCGCGAGACCGTGTGACATTACCTCTGCCGCGTGACGTCAGCGCGTGATCGTGTGATATCGGTGCGGGATCGTGGGACATCACATTGACGAGCTGTTTTTTCATAAGACATCCAGAATTGCGGAATATCACGTGATGGTGTCTCAACAAATTAAAATAATCGAATACACAGTGAGGTATAATAATCTATGTTCCTATATGCGGCCCCGTGGGGCTTCCATGGATTGACCTGGGACGTCGTTGAGCACACCGCAGGTCATGGTAAGAATAGGCCTCAGCTCCTCGGACAGTTTGTCATAAGAGGCAACTAACTGGGGCACCCATGGGGTTCCCGGGTGTGAAAAGGAATAGGACCCCACCCGTGTGGTTCCCGGGTGTGAACAGAAATAGGACCCAACGTCGTGATATGAATGAAATATAGTTGAAAGCGACGTTAAATCGTATTCACTCACTCACTCACTCACTCACCCTGTTCCTGTATGCGACAGAACGGTCCCAATGCCGCCTGTTTATAATGCTGAAGCACAATGCCAAAGGCAGACATAAAGGCTTCACCGAGTCACATTATCCTCACATCGGGTGAACGAGTCTTTTATCTATCCTCTTAATGCTGAGCCCCTAGTGTGTCAGGACTTGGCCCGGTATCGCATGCGAGACAGATTCTCTATCCACGAGATCATAGCAGTCCAGTTATAGATCACGCTGGGAAGATTGCCGTGTGTTCAGGTTGGGTTCAACGATAAGGCCAAACAGAAAATGTAAACACGTTGACATTGGTTACTTGAGTGACAAGTCGTGATACCACAATGCATTTATTAACTTTTTTTTCTTAACCCATTTCCCAATTTTAAATTCTCTTGTGTTTGGCGTATCGTATTCGAATATCGAAGTGGAATTAAAATGTCAGGAACTGGACCTGAACGATATACAACATGCTAATTTCCCATTCTTCACGACCGCCATGATCATTACTCTCCCCCGCCTGTATGCAGGCAACGTAGGGTAACAATTTAGGCGGTTGAAGGAAATAATATAAACAAGTATGGCAAGTGTTTTGTGGGGAAAGTCGATTAGACCTTGGTTTGCTTCTGCGATCAGGGTAACAAAATCTTCATTTTCAGACGATATCTCATGGGATTTATTATACAGCTGAAAAGCCCCGTGTTGGACTTGGATAATGTAGGCCTTGTTCGCGACTGCTCGGCCTATTTCGTCGAAGTCATAATACCTCGCGCATTAATGGTGTGAGGATTTTACAGCTCTCAGCTGTAAACCTTGATCCGCCGTATGTGAGGTACATCAAAAGCAAGAAGATGTGTTTCCGCTCACATAGGCCTCGTTGTATTTCTCCCTTATCAGGAGATAAAATATATATCCAAATGAAATGGATATTCCCTTGATTCTACCCACGAATGATCTCTTCTAATTTGAGGAGTATCTCCTGGTTTTTCTTCTAGAGCTGATATCCATGGTAACGGAAGTTATACAGCTGACATGCGCTGTTCGGAGTTTCGGCGTGATACTTTGCTTGCAACATGAATGCCAATATAGATTCCTAGCAGTGCGGAAAGAGATACTAATGTCCTACATGTATATTATACGAAACCGTGTCGAGTGGCCTTGTCCCGTGAGCCTCTAGTTCCTCCCCGCGTGGAGCAGTGTCTCTAATTATCAAATTATTCATTAGGGTGACAATGACCCTGTCTTCAAATAGTAATATAATATAATATAATATAATATAATACTTTATTTATTCTTAGAGGATTCCACACAGCCCAAGGGCTACAAAGGTGGTTTCCACTACAGTAGATATATACACAAGATCAATAACTGGCCATGATTAACTAGAAAACTTATTTAGAATATATATATATATAAATGTTTTCGTCCGTTTGCCTAAAAAAATGAAAGGGCAATGGACTATAATAGGGCAACAATAACACAATTATTCCGCAAAAATTTAAAACGAGAAAGGCAACATCGGATATCCGTTTAAAACGCCCAGTAGCATTTATGTATTCAAAAACAGCTTCAAATACTTTTGAATTTTCTTCCCAAGAAAACGATTTGTCGCCACGTAATAGGATATCTAACAAGTGATCAGATAAGAAATCTAAATACATGGAGTAACGATTTGTCGCCACGTAATAGGATATCTAACAAGTGATCAGATAAGAAATCTAAATACATGGAGGAGTGCATACCAGGACTAATGATATTTACAACTCGTGTGAGCAGGACTTTACGCGGGGCAGCAAACATCGGGCAATATAGAAAATAGTGTTTAGCAGTCTCATGACTAAAATCACAGATGTGACAGTTTTTATACATTATAATATTGTACGTATACAACTGGAGGTGGAGGGGGCTTAAGCCCATACGTATTCTACAGTGATTAGTAATCTTCAAATAGTAGGGTAATTTGATGCAAAGTTACCATTTATACTAGGCGTCCATGAGGAGATATAGGGAGAAAAGAAATTCGACTACGCAGAAATTTGCGGGGCGAGGCTTAGGGCGGGTCACGCCCCAGTGTCGGGAAACCCCAGTTTGTGACTTACCCCTTTGTCAATGGTATTCAAAACGGTGGATACCGGTTCAAGAACAGGAGCGGCATAGGCACCAACATAGGGGATGAGCATGACGGCGTTGATTATGTCTATCGTGCCTGAAATTCTATTTTCCAGCTTATCAATAAGATCTTCTATCCGTTTGACGTCGCGCGCGAACTGGGAAGCCTCTCCAAGTGGGTGGGTCACCTTGGTGAGGCACCGCTCCAGCGTGCCGCCCTCCATCTGTAACCTCATCAGGTGCGACTTGAATCGTATGACGTGAGTGAGAGATCCATACGTCACACCCACAACTGCAAGATGATATCAGAGGTACATATGACTCAACAAACACGCCGACATGGGACTAGCTAAGATTGAATACAGTGAATTCAATAGGCTGATTATACACCATTTCGCAAATATGACATATATTCTCCAAAGCAGACCATCACGCACCAAGATGTAGCTACGGTGGGGTCTCCGTCTATAATGCGTCAGATCAAGGCCACGGCACTAAGCCATTTAGCGCGTGTAATTGTTGGAAAATGGCAAGGGAGAACGCATCTACAGAAACTGGCTGTTGTTGTGGCGCGTAATCTGCACGTAGAGAAACAGAGGCTTTACGAGTAGTTCAAAACGGAAGTGGTCGCTCTGACTTTTAGAGTGTGCCGTGAACCTAAAACTGGACAGTTTCTGATAAACAAGAGATGAATATGAAGGTAAGATCATACAGAATCGAATTATTTTATTGTTTGTGACTAACGGCGTTGGAAAATATAAGCCGTCCAGCATTTTTCCAACAACTACGGCTGGTGAATGGCTTGGTGCCGGGGTCTTGATATCACACAGTATAGAGAAAATCCCCACATTAGTTAGCTCTGGAGAGGATATATCACTGGCCTGGGTGCAGATAGAGAAACCTTGTAGTCCGCAACGGTACCGCTTGTCACATCTCAGTATCTCACAAACATGGACCACGAACAGCAATTTTTTGCCCAACTTGATAATTCGTATGACAATAGATTTAGCACCATTTGATTATTCTATTGAAAAGGAGGGCTTCTTCAACAAAAGATTCCAAATAGCGATCAAATAATAGAGTGATTGTGAAAAGTTTGCCCCGAAACTGGAGTTAAACGCAAAATTAAAAGGAAGCCTTACCTAAAACACAAAGAAAAATTCCTAACGTGGTCTTCATAATTGCTGCTTCTCTATCTGGAAAGTTTACAAAGAAAAGTGGTCTGGATATTTAAAGGTAAACTGGAATAAATTGATGGTATTAATGACCGAGCCGCATTATAAGTGTTTGTTGTACATAAGCCAGCTACTGTATTAAGGGATTGTCTTCATCGACTTTTCAATCCAAAATCTATCCACCATAGCTTTATACATGCTCAATTAATTTCTAACATGTTACAGATAGAAGGATTATATTCCTTCGAACGCTTGGCGGGTATGCTATTGCAATTATTGCAATAAATCGAACTTCGGAAAGCTAAAAGTGCTTGGTAATGGCAAAACTTTGATGCAAAACTGGAGTTAAGTTAAATAATTATTAAACAAGGGATATCAGGTTCCATTCTGAGGAAATTGAGCTAAACTTTTCTATGAAATAAACAGACTTACCTTATAAAATGTCTGTCCAAAATTGTTCGACCTCATATATATATAGTACGCCTTGACATAGACACATACTAAGGCCATCTGGAATTATCAGACACACATATACATACACAAATACACGCGTACTGGATTGTCCTAGTTTTCTCGAACCTTCTAAGATTTGTCGAATGTTGACATATTTTTTTGGCTCTCTGGTGGTGTTTATGAATTGTTTAGTACGTTTGTTTTAACAGTTTCATTGCGATTTTATCTTATGTAGATTGACTTCAGAACTGTTATCTTCTTGTGAAGAGTAAATAATCTAAATTAATTTTGGCCTTTCCATACACGCGTATATCATGAGATCACACCATATCCAAGTCACCTTGCAAACCACACATACAACCAAAAAACCATTAATTGAAATTATCGGTACTATAAAAACATACTACACAACAGCCGATGAACATGTTAAGACAAACTGAGAAACTGTAGTTCAATATGTGCTCATTCGGGATCTTTGAATTTCCTATGTGATCCGTCAGCAACTTCGGTATTTTCTGATTTAAACTGAGGTTGGATATATAATCTCTCACTAACTTTGATTAAATATGCTGAGATGTTAGAGTCAACTTTCGGTATTCAGTGGTCGTTCACAAAATAATTCCGAGTCAGTAATTGGAAGACCTTTCACGTTCGACAGTAAGCGTCAATTCCAAAACAGGCATAGAGTGAAAAAAAAAACACAAAAAATAAAAACATAACAAGAAACAAACAAACAGACAGAAAACAAGCTTGTGGTCCTTCTGTGACTCCAGGCTTACCTGACATCCAATCTTGGCGTCGGATTCGATATGTGGTGCTTTGGTGATTGTTTTGATATGTGGCGCACCATTGATTTAGAGTTTGATGTGGGATTCTCCGGAAACTTCTACTTTGATATGTGGTCCTTATTGTTGTTATGTGCCCATGTGCAATTGCCAAAAGATAACCATTCCAAAACCCGTTTCTTCTAATTCCCCCAAGCACTAAACAGACGATCTTCTCGTTTTGAGGAATCCCTGTACATAAGCGATCCTGCATAATACAAGTACACCATTCATTGGACATGAAAGCAGCGACTGATAGTCTACATTTAGTGCAATATTTGGACTTATACTTTTATAAGAATGACTCTATTACAGAAGAGACGATTAAAATTTTTATAAAATTAACCATTCCTCTAACGCAATAGTCTGCACACGGCGTACTTTAATCTCGCTTAACAGCATTTACTAGATCCTGTGAGAAATGTGACTATTTCAATCAACGCCGCAGGACCTTATTGCAGAAACCAAAAAAGGAAATCCGACCAAACGCATCCACTCTAAGTTTATCAAATTCTGTGAACATATCGCATACTGACGGCTGATTATGTTTGGTACTACTTTCCGTAATTTGGATCTGATTCCACTTACCCCGGCGCTAGTGACCGTTTGAACGCCGTGCGTTTCGAATCTCCATAACGATCAAATACACAACCACAATCGGTGCATGACAAGCTACCGTATACTCAAGAAACGACTTGGATATTCAATTAGACGACAGGCAAGAGTTTTCCATTATTTAAGGCGGTGATAAACGTACCATCCTCCTCGATCACCCGCATGCGCAACATTCTAGACGGGAGATTACCATGGGGGCAGAAACCTCCCAATCATAGACGTCCTAGTCCACACACAAAACCAAACCCCGAAAACCAGTGTTTATAGGATACCCACTCACTCAGATCAATATATCCATTACCAATGCAATTAAACAGAAGGCCTGTCCGAAAATATAAGTCACCTAAAGACAGCCTTCATCGATCCCAACAAGTATCCGAAGCCATGGTGGAAAGATTTATAAATAAGACGCTCCAACAACAACAACAAAATCGAATGCACCGAGACCCCTGCTCTGTGTCCATCGCTATACCATATTACATAGGCCAAAACAGTCACCACCTTAGACGACTCCTCGAGAAACAAACCAGCCTCGGTGCAGTATTCACCAACACCATACCCATTCAAAACCATCTAAACGCTAAAGGACGACTACCACCGACTGAAGCTCCACTACCCAAGGGAATCATCCACATACATAGGAGAAACAATACGTCTCTTAACATTCGCATCATGAAACACGTCGGGCGATAAAAATAGACGAGAAATCAGTCCTGTCTGACCACTTGAATAATCAAGGACATAAGATGAATTGGGAAAACATTTACAACCGTTCAATTCACCACATCAACAAGACAAAGAGAAAACAAGAGAAGCCACTGGCATCAAAAAACACAAGCCCGCATTCAATTGGGGCAGTGGATACGTTGTTCCGTGTTCTCTATCACCCGAAATGGAGCTTACCACCGTGACCGCTAGTCTTTACAATTAATCTGTACATTGATTCTTTACAGGCACTTCTATTTAATTCATGGTTTAAATATTGACTTGTAGCCTTCACATAGTCTTGCTATTATGGTCACCATAATACATGCAGCTATTAGGTTTGATTCCTTAATCACCCATTGTCTCAGCGCCGTTCAGGGATTAACGGGTTATCCAATACTGGCCTGCTCACTGTTCAGATTAATTCTCACCCATTGTTTTGTCACCTATTATGAGTGTTGTTCATTTGTATAAAGATCCTCATCTCTGCTCTTTTTGTACATTAGGTTTTGATAAAATTGCATATACACCGACTTCTAAATGCCAATCAAAGATATGATGTCCACATGGAAATCTACAATAAAAGCGTGGCTGGGATACAATCATCACAGGGACCACTTTTGGTTCTTGTGATGTTTTTAGAAATGTGCAGTCAGTTTGTGGGGACATATGTCCGTAGGCCGGCATCGTTTTCCACCCCTTTAAATGTTTTGATGATTAAAGGAATACTTGGCAGAGATAAGGATGCCTTACTGACATGACTGAACTCTGTTTATCGCTTTTTGCTTGCAATGTACACTACCAAATATACCCCACTTATTTAAGATAATGCCCTGAAATTTTCTTGAAATGAGACAATTTTACTCAAAATAAGTTAAATTTTAAGAAAATTTTAAGATTTTTTTTTCAATGTTTAAGTAAAATTTGGAGTGGAGTAAAGTATATTTTACTTAAACAAGAATAAATTAAGGATTTTTCTTAAAACAGGATTTTTTTTAAAGAAAGGGTCTTAATTTTTTTCTTGTTTAAGTGAAATTTTCTTACCCCACTCCAAATTTTACTTAAACAAGAAAAAAAATCTTAAAAATGTTCTTAAAATTTTATTCATTTTGAGTAAATTATCTTATTTCATGAAAAATTTGAGGCATTATCTTAAATAAGTAGGGTATTTTTGGCAGTGTATTTCTGGTTAGAATTGGTGCTAACCTAACTGGTCTTTCGATTATTGATGTGAATATTTTTTTGTGGCCGCCTGCTCTTCGATATGTTTGGGTCTGATACCTAGTTCCATCCTCTCCCAGGGTGCTTTGCGCTACGCTGCATTTACCCCTGTAGGGGTCTCGCCATTTTTTACGGCATTCCTGTAAAAACTAAGAACTGTTCTATCTGTGAGCGAGCTTTTGTTTGATATGTGGTCCTTTAGCGACCTTGTGTTTGATATATGGTCCCTTAGCGACATTGTGTTTGATTTGTGCTTATTTAGCTACCTTCTGTTTGATACGTGGTCCTTTAGCGACCTTTTGTTTGATACGTGGTCCTTTAGCGACATTGTGTCTGATATGTGGTCCTTTAGCGACGTTGTGTTTTGATATGTGGTCCTTTAGCGACCTTTTGTTTGATATGTGATCCTTTAGCGACATTGTGTCTGATATATAGTCCTTTAGCGACCTTGTGTTTGATATGTGGTTCTTTTGCGACCTTGTGAGCGAGCTTTTGTTTCATATGTGGTCCTTTAGCGACCTTGTGTTTGATATATGGTCCCTTAGCGACATTGTGTTTGATTTGTGGTTCTTTAGCTACCTTCTGTTTGATACGTGGTCCTTTAGCGACCTTTTGTTTGATACGTGGTCCTTTAGCGACATTGTGTCTGATATGTGGTCCTTTAGCGACCTTGTGTTTTGATATGTGGTTCTTTTGCGACCTTGTCACCGAGCTTTTGTTTGGTATGTGGTCCTTTATCGACCTTGTGTCTGCTATATGGTCCTTTAGCGACCTTGTGTTTGATATGTGGTCCTTTAGCGACATTGTGTTTGATATGTGGTCCTTTAGCGACATTGTGTTTGATTTGTGGTTCTTTATGTACCTTCTGTTTGATATGTGGTGCTTTAGCGATCTTGGGTTTGATATGTGGTCCTTTAACGACATTGTGTTTGATATGTGGCCATTTATCGACATTGTGTCTGATATATGGTTCTTTAGCGACCTTGTGTTTGATATGTGGTCCTTCAGCGACCTTGTGTTCGATATGTGGCTCTTTTGCGACTTTGTCAGCGACCTTGTGTTTAATATGTGGTCGTTTAGCGACCTTGTGTTTGATATGTGGTTCTTTAGCGAAATTGTGTTCACTATAATGTGTTTTAGCGACACTGTGTTTGATATGTGGTTCTATAGCGCCGTTGTGTTTGATATGTGATCTTCTAGCTATCTTGACTTTGATATGTGGTCTTTAAGCGACCTTTTGTTTGATATCTGGTCCTTAAGAGACTTTTTGTTTGATATCTGGTCCTTAGGCGACCTTTAGTTTGATATCTGGTCCTTAAGCGACCTTTTGTTTGATATGTGGTCTTTCAATGTCTACTAAGTGTTTGGTATGTGATCCTTCAGTGTGTCTAAGTGTTGGATATTTGATCCTTCATCGACATTAAGTTTCTAAAAGGCGGTTCTGTGAGTTAGAATCAAACAATTATTTTCCATATCCCTCGCAACGTTAAATGACATTAGAAGATCTCTACTTTACTGACATCAGACGAATAATTGCCGGACATCCTGTTCATCACAATAGGTCAGTGATCACTTAGACGGTATGAAAACATGGTGTGATCCAGTACCAATTTCAATAAAACAAGGCTGACCGGGGATGCCCGATTTTACTAGTTCCACATTGAAGACCATACTGGAATTCAACTGGCCGTAAATATTGCCAGCGCGCGTTAATTAGGATTAGGGGGATTTGCGTGAAATTTACAGACAATATTTTTGACTCACCGATATTCAACCACCAGCACTTTATGTGAATATCAATCAATCGTAGGACTAGCCTGTCACATAGCCCGATACATTCGGGGTACGAACATTGGCCGACAGGCTGAATCGGTGGATTATATCCTTTTTACCTCCAGGAAAGGAGAAGAAGGAAAATCCAAATATATTCGCTTGATAGCAATTGAGCATAGGCCTGGGTCTATATAAATACCTCAACTTTGTAGTTTTTAACTAAAACCGTCACATTCGGTCACAGTAACATGCTGAATGCTGTGAAATAAAGGGAGATAATTCAAGCATCAGGTGGTATTATATCGTGCTGAGAGAGCAAAAAGGATAACAGTTGTTCAATTTTATGATGAAATTCAGGGGAAATTGCTCAGTGACCGTTTAATCGGTCGTAACTTCACTGCCAAATGTACATTCTCTCAACTTGTACAATTTTCCGCCTTTAGGACGAAAGGTGAATTATCGCATAATTCCCCATTGCAGAATGTTTGAATGCATACACAAACGAACTCATAGAATGTGACAGAATGAAACTACAAATTGCGACTGGATCGGGCAAGATAGATTGCTTGCCATAGAAGTTTCTCCCAAATACTGCACTGAGCTTCAGTGAATTATAGCTTTCTGACCTAAAGATCAGAAGAATATTTCTACACTACAAGCTTAATGTTCACTCAAAATTGATAAAACTGAGACACGGATTTCTTGATGGAGTTGTTTTCTACAGGAAATGATGAAGTAAGTTACGATCAGTTGAATACTTTTTTGAAAATAGCATTTTAAAATTTAAAATTTAATTTCAAATTACATTTTTTTGAAAACCGAATATAGTACAGGTTTACAGTGAACAAATGTATATATTTGGAATCCTCAAAAATGTGCTTTTAAGAAATATATACTTTACCATACCTAGTATCATAGTATACATAAACATAAACATAGGCTGGATTCTTTACTGAGAGGGATTTTGTCGTCTTTTTAAGGCACCCAAAGAATTCCACATCTCGAAGGAGTAGGAGGGTTCTGGATAATTCACATGTTTACGATGGCCTCTGTGAGATCTTTTTTTCTTCGGTGCTTTTTCAATATTTTTTCTCCTGAAAGTTTTTTGTCTGATGTTGCTGTCCCAATTTAATTTGGAGAAGGCATATTTTTGAATAGGGTCTTTTTGTCTTTTTTGTTTGATGCATGAAATATTGCCAAAGTGAACGTCTGGGCAGTGGCCAGATCATCACTTGGACTTTGCATACCAGGCTGAGAGTTAAAACACTATCGTATGCTATTGGGGGCCTCGGTGGCCGAGTGGTCTAAGGCGCTTCGCTGTTGATCGCTAACCTCACACCGCTGAACCGGCACGGGTTCGAGCCCAGCTGGTCCATGTGTGAAAGTTTGTCAGTTACTTGCCGAAGGGTGGTGGTTCTCTCCGGGTACTCCGGCTTCCTTCACCAACCAAACTGACTGTCACCATATGAGTGAAACAAACTTGAGTGTGACATTAAGCCAAATTCCCTCCCTCGTATGCTATTGAACAAAGCCGAAAGAGCATATCACTGCTACGGGAAGGCGAACCATTTTCACCACACACACTGACACACATTACTCATTTCACCGTCAAATACTATACGGCTACCATACATTGATTCCACAGGTTAACTGTATCCAATTTCTTATTTTTTTGTTTTTATGCCACCAATCAGACTCCATCTTATTTTAGGCTCTGTGGAACCACAGATAAACACGCGTTTTAGTTGATCCGAACAAATGCTATGGTTTACAATGATTCCCACGAAACATCGGGATATTCATATGATCAAAATCTTATCCTTGCCCAGTATTGTTAAATCCAAGTGAATTTTCAAGTAGTTATCTTTATTCTCTCAAAAACCATCTGGGAGAACATGAGGTACATGTACAAGTACATAATAATTGCAATTCACATTGTTTTACAATATTTCTCATGCATGAACCTCTACAGAAACTCTATGATAGACTAATTTTTCTTCTAATTTTCTCCACAGTTCAATAAAACACCCGGATTTCTTTCTCCTGGATTCTGTCCCTAATTCCGGTCTTCTCTGATTGGAATTACTGTCCGATGTTTTCCGATTGAAATTTCGATCTAATAAACTGGACATTTCAGTTTATTCGGATATATAGGACTGATTGTTCAAGCAACCGTAGATTATTTCGATCTAATATACTGAAATATTTCAATCGCACGTAATGATTGAAAACTTCGGAATTCTACGATATGTTACAGATTTTCATTTCATGTATCCTCCAGTCACAGTAAGTATAGATACGTGTAAATTCTGCGCTGAGGCATCTCCAATCTATCTGGATTTTGCACGTTGGGGTAAGTTTACATGAAAATAAGATAAGGCCGTTACTCACAATCATCCCCAGTCATGGTTATTCTGCCAAAGTCGTACAATTACAGAGAGCGAGTCCGCCATAAGGAAAACCAGTCGTGTTATTACGTTATCATCGCATACAAGACTGCATGCCCACGCCGAAACCAATCATGACTGAGCAAATGAAGAACCAGTCAATGTTTCAATCTATATTTCAGTCAATCTAGTAGTTGGTTTACATTCGGATGTCCATATCCGAAGAACCCAGTGTTTGTGTTGGCTTGATAGACGCCCTTACGTCAGTCTTGTCGAACGCATTGCCCTCTCAGCTTTTTCTCCGCATAAACTCGGCTTGAATCGGAATATAACGAGCTCCGACGAAGACGGCGAACCGGTCTCTCTCCTCGTCCGTAGTTTAATCGCCG
Organism: Hanleya hanleyi; assembly: GCA_036873755.1. Taxonomy (NCBI): domain Eukaryota; kingdom Metazoa; phylum Mollusca; class Polyplacophora; order Lepidopleurida; family Hanleyidae; genus Hanleya; species Hanleya hanleyi. Next base: position 24,396 of record JAVTVY010008114.1, on the reverse strand, counting down.
AGGGATGCACATATCCAGTTGTCTCGCGGAACTGGTGACGAGTGCTCTACAGCCCAGCATATGAGGATGGGTATGAACCAGCGTGTGCCAGTTTCCAGAATTCTGTCATAATGCTTTCATTTTTCGTGTTTCCGTTGATGAGTACAACGAGCATTTGGAGGATGGTTATCAACCAGCTTGTGCCAGTTTGAATAATTTTGCTATCGACCTTCGCTCCTCTGCTCTCTTCTGTGCTCTGTCAAGTGTCGTGGTAATGACATCCATATTATCCAAACCAGCAAGTCCTGCACACAAAAAACAAATGCTATCAATATATATGTCTATCAGAGAACAACATCAACAGTACAGAAGCCAAACAGAGCTAGAGACTAGATTGTGTACTCTGAAAAAAACCACTTTTTGAAAAGATGATTGGAGCCAATTTCACTTAACTTGAGTGATTTATCGAGCGGGATCAATTTCCACTGCAGTTAAGTGAGTTTTCACTTTTGACGATTATTATTTCACATCAGTGTATACTCCATGATAGTAATATTCGAAAGTGAATACAAGAAACTATTAACCGAAAAGAAAAATAGTTCTGAAAACATTTTGCAGTTGGACGTTCTGCAAATTTTAAGGCAGTATGACCACATCGAAGGAAAGCTGTCAAACTTGTGGTAATTTTACTTCATGAATATGATTAACTATGATTATTAGTTAACATCCTGTCTTGAAGAACATCCTGTAACCTCATCTTCGTTAGATTTCTAAATTCGACATTGTTCTAGAATGCTATTGAAATTTTAACTTCTGCTACATGCATTAACAAATATATTCCTTTTCTGTGAACATACGAGCATTTTCCATGATATTTCTGTCAAATTCAATTCCTAAGTGATGAAAATTCCCAGATTATGACAAAATCGGTCTTAAAATTTAATTTTATCGTTGATTTGAAATGTTAAGGACCCGAGCTGCCTCTTGTCGAAATATACAGGTCAAGACTGAAATAGACACCTAGCATTTCTAATAATCGCCTGCAAATGAGAATGCGATTACCCCTCTTCGTATGCAGATATCATGGTTTAAAAATCATTGTGTGTTCTACATCTTCTATGTTTTCTGATCGGAGTGATAGTTAAGTGTCTCATTTATTTTCAGGCTTGTCGATTATAACATGGCATTTTATTTTACAAATTGTTTGGAACCTGATCATATCACATTATCAGCACCATAAACATCATCGAAGAAAACCATGCTAATCATGTGCTAAATGCAAAGCAAACACATATAAATAAGGTCGAACTGAACTCACCTATTCCTCGGAATGTTGATGATTGTCTGGATTCTGGAATGAAATTGAGAAGAAAATTAGTGATTTATAACCGACAAAGGGGTTTCGGTATTTGTTGTATTCTATTTTATAGCTGGGACGTCTTGAGAAACGTGTCAAAACCTTATGGGGAATTCTGTATATGGAGAGTTGAATACAGATACTTCATGTAGGAAGCTATTGTCTGAGTCCTTGTGCAGATGAATAGGCTCAAGTCTAGACATATTGTTGTCCCCAGACTTGGCTATTGTATGCATTATCTCGTCATTCTTACATGAACCATCAGTTCTACGAATTTAACGATAGAAACATCACAATGTCTTGATGGCTTTATTGGATACTCTTGCAAGAAACTAACTTCTGCCCAGCGATTTAACTGAATGCGCATGGGCGTCGCGTTTCTCTAACCAATGTAGCCAGTTTATTAGGTTACTGGCAATGGAGAAATGGACATTTACTGGCCGTAGGAAACTTATTTTGTTATTAAGAGAAAATACATCTACCCGTTTTCTTGTGAAAATAACAGAATCTTGAAGTTGAAATCCTGTTAAACAGCTGAGTTACATAATTCTGAACTCTCGGTGCGATAGGAATGTCAGTATAAAAACTTACCTTCAAGTTTTTGTTTCCGCCGAATCAATGAGCGTAATATCGACCTAAACTGGGACTGCCGAATCTCTTTAGATAGTTTGCTGTGGGCAATTTTTGCAGCGGTCCAGAATGTATCGTAGGGAAACGCCACTGCCACAGACAGACATATAGCGAAGATATAAATGTGAGACTTCATCGTTTCCAGGTAACCTGTAAATGCAAAATAATATATATATATATATCTGTATTTGCTCTGGGAAATTTTGGAAATGTCACATATAGCTTAACGGTATCCGTCCTGGGCGATTTGGAGTGTCCCACACCCGTGCCCTTCCGTAAATAGTAGGTATTCCTTAGACCAAGGAGCCACAGCAACGCTCACTAATACTGACCACAATATATACTACAATCGAAGAGGAGTCCATATAAACGTATTAAAGTATGAATTTCTTGCAGGGAGAAGTACAGTTTTTAGAAGCCTTATATTAATGCTGTATGGTAAATGATAAGGAACAGGCTATTACTAGGGTTTCCTTCGATGATCCCGATGCTGTTTTATCTCACTCTCGACTATTAGCTTGTAAAGTATGAAACTTGAATATTTTATGCACATAAAACCCAGCTTTTTTGCTTAGAAAACGTGACAGCAATCATACGAGTAAATGCCACCCTACCAAACTTTCTGTCCTATCTCCGGAACGACAAAACATGGAGAGCTGAAACTCCGTGACTCTATAGTTTATCATATTGGGGTCATTTTGAGCCTATTTGCATAACCCCCTGTGGCGTCATCAAAGCGGCCATCTTGAATGTTTTTACATTTTCTGGTAGAGCTTGATCCAAGGGTATAGTGGGGTAAGTTTCAGCCTCTTAGCTCAAGGGGTAAGGTAAAACTAATTAGGGGGGTCATTTCGCCCCCCCCCCCCCCCCCCCAAGCCAGGACAGCGCCCAAAAAGCCCAGGCAGATAGGGTTAATGGAATGTAGTCTGTTAGCGAAAACTAAAACGTCGACTATATCCGGACTGTCCTTCATAGCCACCTCCCCTCTGCAATGTTATTCCTGTCTGTCCAGTCGGGAGGTGTGATGTGTTATTCACTTACAACTGATCAAATACAAACATCAATAAAGAAATGACCCATCGCTGGAGTTACGCCGTTATGCTGAAAAAAGGTCAATTTGAATTTACGCTGAGCGAAAGAGGAACGCTCTGACGACGTTACCCAGTCACGCCGAGCAATAATAAATCGCCCATCGCCGGAGTTATGTAGCTACGCTGTCAGAAAGAGAGGTATCTAGCAGTGACACAGCCACACTAGTCGACCGGCCAAGATCCTAAAAAACGCATTTAAAAACTTTCGATGGCATTTTTGTTACAAATGGGTACCCATGCTAAATTAGTTCTTTGTGTGGTAGGGATCAACGTAGGCGGGAATACCACCCTGATATTGGTCAATAAAGGTCATTTTGGGGTCACCTTTTGGGTCAAATAAGGTCAAAAATGGGCAAAAATCGGTTATAACCTAATATTCACCGTAATGTTTGTTATCAATGAGTATCCAAGCTGAATTAGCTGTATGTAGTGTAGAGTATAAGGTATCATAACAAAACCCGTTAATTATCAGAATTAAGGTCATTTTAGGGTCACTTTGGGGTTAATTGAGGTCAAAAATTGGTGAAAATCGGTTATAAATTATTATAGTTGAATATAGTGTACGGTTGGAGGTAGTCATGGATAACACGTTAATTATCAAAATTAAGGTCATTTTAGGGTCAGTTTGGGCCAAACGAGATCAAAAAACATGCAAAAATCGTTTATAAATTAATATCCAAAGTACTAATTTTTACGAATGAGTATTCAATCTAATTTAGCTGCATGTAGTGTAAATTTTAAATTAGTCAAAGATAGCACGTTAATTATTCAAATTAAGGTCATTTTAGGGTAGCTTTTTTGATAAATGAGGTCGAAAATGGGTACAAATTGGTTATGCATTACTACCTACAATACTAATTGTAATGAATGGGTATACAGGCGGAATTTGTTATATGTAGTGTAGGCTTTACTGTAAGCATAATAACCATTGTGTTGTCTGTCGAGGATTATTGAAATAGACTCAAAAATTGTCCTAAGATGACAGCTAAAGTTTGAAACAGCTCAGTTCTAGTAAATCCCTGTTTCAATATAAAAATACTCCCTTAAAGTTTGGCGGATAACATTTACCAAGTTGAGCAAGAGTTCGAGTGAATCCATATGTCCGCCATATTGTAGTCCTCAATTATTTTTTTCTAGCTGATGATTGTACGAATAGAGCCAAACTGGGCCAATAAATAGTCAGATCGATCTGTTTTGTGAAGGGGCTTGGCTTTGAGAAATATTTACTTTCAGCTCCATGTAAATCACAATACCTTGAATTATAAGAGCAAAATGAAAATATGAGTTATGTTATGCCAACATAATAAAAATGGGCATAATCTAATGAGCTATGGCGTTATTCTGCTCAATTTAAACAAGTATGTACCGATAATGAAATTATTGCAACAGTAACATGAAAAAAAAAAGAATTTCCGGATGACTTTTCCACGAGCAACATGGAAAAGCAAGAGATTCAGATAACCCACACGACTGCCATATTCAATTTGAACATCGTATTTTGATTTTGGAATATGCAAATAGATTCAAAACGGGCCTAAGTTGTTGGGCTATGTTTGGAGATCCCTCGATTTTGATAAATTTGTGCAATGAGCGAAGAATAGTGCATTGAGCTATGCCAGCAACATGAAATGATTTTCAGATGACTCCATATGACCGCCATTTTGAATTTTGTCATCAAGTCTTGAACTTCGGGATACGTAAATATATTCAAAATGGGCATAAGATGTTGGGCTATGCTGAGAGATCCGTCAGTTTTGAAAAATTTGTATAATGAGCTAAGAATAATGCCTTGAACTATACGAGCAACAACCAAAAGTGTGATTTTCAGATGACCCCCATATGTCCGCCATTTTGAATTTGACCATCGGATCTTAATTTTTGGCATATGAAAATAGATTCAAAATGGGCATACGATGTTAGGCTATGCAGAGAGGTCCCTCAGTTTTGTTAAATTTGCTCATTGAGGTAAGAATAATGCCTTGAACTACACGAGCAACAGGAAAAAGTGTGCTTTGCAGATAACCCCATATGGCCGCCATTTTGAATTTCACCAACCATCAAATCTTGAACTTCGGGATACGTAAGCAGATTCAAAATGAGCATAAGATGTTGGGCTATGCTGAGACATCCGTCAGTTTTGATCAATTTGTATAATGAGCTAAGAATAATGCCTTGAACTATACGAGCAACAACCAAAAGTGTGATTTTCAGATGGCCCCATATGTCCGCCATTTTGAATTTGACCATTAAATCTTGATTTTTGGCATATGTAAATAGATTCAAAATGAGCACAAGATATCAGGCTATGCATAGAGTTCCCTCAGTTTTGTTAAATTTTCTCAATGAGGTAAGAATAATGCCTTGAACAACTCGAGCAACAGGCAAAAGTGAACTTTGCAGATGACCCCATATGGCCGCCATTTTGAATTTCACCATCAAGTCTTGATCTTTGGGATACGTAAATAGATTCGATATGGGAATAGAATGCTGCGCTATGCTTAAAGATCCATGGGTTTTGAAACATTTGCATAATATTCTAAGAATACTGCCTTGAACTATACGAGCAACAACAAAAAGTGTGATTTTCACATGACCATATTTGTCCGCCATTTTGAATTTGACCATCGAATCTTAATTTTTGGCATATGAAAATAGATTCAAAATGGGCATACGATGTTAGGCTATCCACAGAGATCCCTCGGTTTTGATAAATTTGCTCAGTGAGGTAAGAGTAATGCCTTGAACTATAGGAGCAAGAGGAAAAAGCGTGATTTTCAGATGGCCCCATATGGCCGCCATCTTGAATTTCATCATCAAATCTTTATATTTGGCTTATGTAAATATATTAAAAATGAGAATAAGATGCTAGACTATGCATAGAGATCGCTCGGTTTTGATAAATTTGCGCAATGAGATGAGAATAATGTCTTGAACTACACGAGCAACATGAAAAATGTGATTTTCAGATTATCTAACATGTCCGCCATTTTGATTTAAACCATCATATTTTAAGCTGAGAATTAAGCAAACATATTCAAAATAATCGAAAGATACTAGGCTATGATGTGAGATTGCTTGGTGTTCACTTATTTGCACAATGAATAACCTGAAAAGGTGATCCCACCTTGAACCATAACATACAAAGAAAGTCACGAAGTTTCAGCTCTCCATTTTTTGTCGTTCCGGAGATAGCGCAAAAAGTTTGGTAGGGGGGCATTTCGGCCCCCCAGGCCAGGTAGGGTTAATATATGTGAATGTCATTAACCTTCAGACATGCTGAAAGAATCGTATGTTAATAATTGTGTATTAATTCCCAACATTGATTTGGAAAACAACTTTCCCAGTATGGTATATATATACAGATCAATTTTCGCACCTGGTAATATATAGGAGCTGCATATGACCGTGTGCAGAATACTATAAAGATACTTCGTTATTTTATTCTGCTTTACATTTTAAATCATCTCTTGACATCCATGTTTGAATATGCGTTGTACTCTATTGCAAGCATGGATTAAACAATGGCATGAAATAAACTTTTAATGTTGAATTATTGTTCAATTCGGTTTGAATGGATATACTCTATTTGGCTGAATATTTAGTACAGTTATGCATTCCACTGACTTATGATATTCTTGCTCTTCATATGTGGAATTAGAAATTATTGACACATTCTCACCACTAAGTCTTTGATTTCACTTTTTAATTTGAAGTCATGACAAACTTTGGCTATGTAACCAAAAACAATTGTGAATCCATTTTTAAAATCCAAATTAAAGTTGAACAATCCAAACGGAGAAATATCTGCCGTACCTCTACTTGCAATTCCTTCGGGTCTACGACCCAGGAATGCATGTTTTTTTCTCGGAATATTTCAATTGTATGTACTGTGATTATATTAAAGAAATTGCTTCCAATATTCGAACAAAAATGAGCAGTTTCGATTGTGTGTTTTTAATCATATAATGCTAATTTTCGGTTTCTAAATGAACTCCCAGAAGTTAATAATCTGTAATAAGAAATTGTGGCGTTTAATCGAGAAAAAATCATTTTGCTGTTTCGAATGTGAAGGAAGCAATTGATAGCTTCAAATCTACACGAATTCTGTTTCAGAAAGAGAAAAGTTCCACTTTTATATTGTAGAAGACTGAAATCAAAAGTAGCATAAAACAGGGCTGTTTGGACAATTTTGTCTATTTTGGGGATTTTCATGTGCATTTTAGCAGGGTAAAATATGAAAATATGATACTTTTAACTTGAATGATATTTGGATATAAACAACGGAAGATATAATGATATATAAAGCATGAGATTAGTATGGGTGAAAGATGTCGTATTTCAGGTATATCAAAACTTGCGTACACGAGTGCATATGGAACCGATAAAAGCAGCAAAGTTAAACCTACGCCGATTCCATTAAGAAGCATTTTTCGATACAATAAAAGATATAATATTAGCAAATATAATTTTGTAAAGTATTACTCGCATTATCTTTACCTAGTCTCTGCATTAGTGCAATAATCTAGGCACATTAATTAAACATATTAAATATCTCAAAATGTAATGTTATTATTCCGAAACAACATTCCATTTGTATGATTCTATTCACGACACTAGCCTTTTATAAAATACCCAGTTATCTTCCGTTGTGTTTAATAAAAGATAGCAAACTTAACAAAATACAGCAGGAGACAAGCGAATATTTAGACAGTGTTGTCATTTGCGTAGCTTGTATACTGTTATGCATGCGCAGTGCATCAAGGAAGGGAGACCTGTGTCATCCAGTTACCTGTGTCAGTAAACTATAATTCTATCGGGTGGGAAATCCGCTTTCGGACATGTCAACCCAATAGCAAGCCGACAATTCCGTTGTTGGTTAGAAAGAATGATAACATTAATTTTATCTTCCTGGCTATAGGACTGAGGAATTCGCCGGGATGTCCATGTTAGAATTAGCAAAATGTCACCAGACAGGATTATGAGCGACCAACGTCGAGACGAGAAGGACCGAGAAGCTTATCGGGATTCCAGTTAATTCGGACCGACACACGATCTAGAATTGTTCATAATATCTCCAGTCTATCTGGGGATTACGATATAATGGTGTTTCACTTACCAACGTAAGTCACTAAGCTACCGATCTTAAATATATAGATGAGCAGTCAAGGAAAGGACTATATAATCCAACTATGACCCGGAAGATCCAATGTTGGTAATGGAGGCGAATCAGACCCTAACTCATAGTATGAGGCTCAGATTTTTGCAATAAAGTTTTAATGCTGTTGCTGAATATACCGCCACTATACCAATTTATCTTTCACCCTTTACCGTAAGACCAGTTTCACTACATCCGCTAACACGTGAACACTTGGACTGGAATGTATTAAGGCTTTCCAATGACCAACAGAAAATTGGGATGGGATATCATATCACTTTGAAGTTTTTTAAATGGTTTATATTTCCTCTCGCCGGCGTTTCAATGGGGATATTACATTTCCATTAGTGTGTAAAATAAAAGTTAAATTCGAAAAAAATTGCACAAACAACAAATTTGATCAATTGGTTAAAAAAACTCGTCCACAAAATATCACTGTGACATCTTCAGAGCGCTTGGCATTGGTAGCATTCGGACCACCGGTATAGTGAGATTTGTCTGCGGACTGTTCAAAATACATATTTGATGTATGATGAAGTTTTCTCATATATCTGAGACATAAACGAGAAGTGTGTCGATGTACAATGTACATTCATATACTTGCATGCACCTTATTCATGAATGAAACGCTACCAGGCCTAGGGTACATTCATTTGAGCGTATTCATTTGAGCGTGTTTGCATAACCATTTGTGCAGTGGATCAAGTGCAAACTCAAAATGGTGACCATGTGGGGTACCAGAAAAGTGATGTTTTCGTCATTTTTTTAAATTAAAATTCCTGCTTTTCTGCAAGAAAAATTGGGCAAAAGCTATTTTATTTCCCATCATATTATTATTTACTAATTTTTCATGCTGGTATTGCGAAGAGGAGACATGAATTTAAAATTCGAAAAATCTGACAGAAAGATAGCCTATGTTGAAAATAACGTCACAGTGACGTCATCATGGCGGCCGTCTTGGATTTTTCAGGCTGGTTTTGCAAAGAGGAGACATGAATTTAAAATTCGAAAAATCTGACAGAAAGATAGCCTATGTTGAAAATAACGTCACAGTGACGTCATCATGGCGGCCGTCTTGGATTTCTTACGTTTGCTAGTAGAGATTCTGTTATTACAATGCTGATTATTAATGATCATCAACTGCTTACCTGTTTCTTGTATCAGTTTTGTAGAATACAGATAACTGTATAGGTACATACACAGTAATATAATCTACAGTAACAATAACAAATTTCTGGGTCTGTTCAAATTCTTTTCCTTTACTGAACCCATTGGTAAGATGATCTGCTTTTATAGTTATATTGCGGAGGCGCACTTGGTCTCATCGTCATAGTATAAGATAGCAGGACATACAGGAACGTTCAGGGAAGTGACTCATTTATTATCTGTTTACATACAAAAGCCTTTGATAATTCCCACAAATTGAAATAATTGTTTTAAATATTGCCCTCTCTATAGGCTAAATGTATGTGTGGGTGACAGGCTCCTTTATTTATTATAGCTATTAAAACTGAAGTGTATCTACAGCTGTTAAGGGTATACACCCACACCTGCTTGGATTGGTCACAATCTCTCCTATTAAATCTGTTAAGTGTCTGTCTCTCCGTTTATATATCGATAACCACGGGACCTAGAGATGAATATCAACCAGAGCTACAATCAGCTCGCACAAATTGCCTTTCTAAGTACAGGTGAAGTTCTCGTCATACAGATAATTATATACTTGAAAGCTCGCATGTGAATGAAACACATTAACTGACTCTCTTGTAGCATCGGCAGTTTTCTCCTTTCAAAGAAACCCTTCCCGATGTGAGCCAAACCAAACTATGGTCTCTGGTCAGAGACATACGAAGATTGTTATTTTGCGTTTATCTATCAATTCTGGGAAGCCCCTTAATGCGCCAAATATAATTGCAACTGGCGATGTTCAAGGGTTTCGAATCAATGGTAGAGAGAGACTACAGTATAGGGAACAAACAAACAAACAAACAATCAAGCAAACAAACACACCCACACGTATAAAACTATTGTTTGATATACATTCATTCAATACGTTACTGAACCGTTGTCCATAACCTCTAAACAGAAAATATCAACGGAGGAATCGTTCTGACCTAACAACTGATTGTATTGTTATACACCCGTCGTAACATGGGGGGCGTATAATGCGATAGAGATTTTTGTCCGTCTGTCCGTCTGTCGTCTGTTGAACTTTTGCCTGTTCCTACGATATCTCCATTTCCAGATCATGGATTGGTACCGAAATTTTGATACGTGGATTTTGATGGCAAGAAGCATATCGATATATACCCTTCGACCAATTTTGGCAAAATACGAACGTAGCGTGCAAGATCTATTGCGCTACGTTTCGTAACTTGTGTCTAATTCCGCTTAACCCGGGGCTAGGGGCCGTATGAACCCCTGTACTTCAAGATCCTGATGGTACTCATATGAACAGTCACAATCAAAGCGTGACTGAGATACATCTTTTTTTTTAGATGACGACTCTATAACGAATATTATGGATTAAGAATACTGATCAGCGATATGGATTTGATATTTTTGGAACATCATGATGTCTTGCCGGCATCATTGAAAACTATTGACCGCTTCTCTCTTGCAGGAAACAAGCCTATGTTTATGTATACTATGATTGTCTTTTTGGATTTGGTGCTAATACTGTTATATGGAAAATGGAATAGGTCTTTGGATTATGGACGCGGATATTCTCTAATGGACGACGGCTGGATTATGAATGACGGACTAGAAGCTTGTAATTGTCTGCTTGGTTCATTCGTCTGTCTCTTCATCTTGATTGTTAACACGATATCTCTCGAAGAATTACAGACAGGCCAGCATGGGTCAGCAGCATCGTGAAGATGATCGACCTGGACTTGTTTTATCTGGACCAACTGTGGTGTTAACTTTTGTAGGATTACAACAATGCTCTCCAAATTCATGTAAGTATGCAATTGGTGATTGAATAGAAGAATATCTAATTTGCCGAAACTTCACCTATGTTAACCAGTTCAAATTCTAGTTGCATGCAGTATCCCGAGGGATCATGGCTCGGCTCTTCAAATTTAAACTACAGCACATATGCAACTGGAAATTAATTAAAAGCCTACTCAAGTTGACCGACCTTGATCTATTTCATCAATGTCAAATTCTATGTAATACGATATGTTTAAAAGGGTTGTATTTAAGCATACTCATACTATCGTGTTTAGCCTGTATTCATAGTTCATGAAACAGACGATCTTAGGTAAATTCAAAATGGATACACGCGAACATTGTTCAACACATGACTCAGACATAACTCCCTACCAATTATTCGCTGAGTCATATTGATTATTGGCAATCGTTCTGAAAAGTGTTGACAAGTGTTTAATAAAACAATCACAGTGAAATGTAGAAAATCGACCGATATATGGCAATATGGATATGTACAATCTGGCGTTTAGTCGGACAGTGCGTTCAGTAACAAAAGAATTGTAACATTCATTGATGATTTCCCCGAGCATGAAATCAAGTGGCAAACCAATGGTGGTCATTATATAGGACAACGTGATCTGGTAAGAAGCCATATATCGCCACAGCAATATCTTCCCTTTTCAGGAACGTTCCCGGACTTAGTCAAACATAACAAAAAATATTATGAAATTCTTGACACTTGAACTTGAACATTGTAGCAGCATTTTATCCACACTTTGGTTGGGAATTGATCCCATAGACCGACCACTATTTCTTTCGTCTATAATGGGGATTTTAATTGAACATCAGTAAATGGGTGTTGAAATTGACTAGGATGGTCAAGAGGCACAGCAATGTGTGTCTGAATCAGAAGTGGAACAAGAAGATTAAGGGTCGAAGGACGCTGATGTAAGGATCATAACAATCTAGCCCCAGAACTCACTTTATCTGCGAAAACTGACCTCTGTCTAGTGGATTTCTGGGAGCGGAAACCTGTTTGTTTACTTTCTTATTTATTATACTTTTTATGTGTTTTGTACTCTGTCTCAAATGGGATGCTCAGTACAATAAACAATCTTATATTATCATGCGCACAGTTGATTTTCGGCGGGACCAATCTCGCATTCGACCATTTCCGTATTGGAGAAAATTAGCCCAGTTGCTGAGTTCTCGGGATATATTGCTATTATTCAACTAAATATAGAAATATATTTGTATAATTTGAATGAATTATGTTCGTTTGGTTAAAATTACCTGAATTTCACAATAAAATGCGCCCGGATCTCTCGATTATCAAAGGCACTATTTCGTAGCCGGCTCGCTGCGTGATCGTCATACGCTCCCCATCGGTGGGGATTTGTGCGTTCTATGTGAGAGGCTCGTTCCGGAAATACGGAAATAGCCGAACGTGAGATAGGGATCATAATAGTTCTTGAGCTGAAGGAGCTAAAGCACCAATCAACGACACTAAATATATTTTAATACTTTCAAATGTAACAAATATATGCTAACATGCGATGAATTGGGGTTAAATATGGATTTCGAGAGGTTAAAAAGAGTGTATATACTACAATGCCCACTAATTGTTTACCGCAGGCCCAATCTTCTCAAGTGAAGACTTGCTTTGCGCAGTATAATATGGGGAATCACGAAATTGCAATAAATAGCCCTGTACGATGTCACTAAGGGAAAATCTTAAAAAATCACGTAATATTGTGACATTCGCCTGAAGCTCATTAAGTGGTTTTGCTAGCAACATATCTTGTCCGATGTGCTTCAAACGATATTTTACGAGTTCTCTGGAATGCACTGAACAGAATGTTGCTTCTTTTCTTGGTGATGAATGAGAGTGTACGTGATCAAGTTGTAGATAAAGGTAGTAGTCTAATTCTGATGGTTTAATCAGTTTGAACATGACACAGCAGTATATTTATTAACAAAGTGTGTTTTGTATGTCAACGGTTCATCGTCACTCGAGGTGACTCTAACTATATTTCTAGGAGATTAAGGTGTGCGAAAACTTGATATTAATTGGTACAATCCACCCAAGGTTAAACAAATATTGTCCAGCATTAATGTTAGTGTTATTCATTGCCAGATGTTCTTATTGCGTTTCAACGGCATGATATTACATGGATAAGGTTGCTGTCTAGGGTGAGTGGACAAAACACTCTATCCAATACCCCTTTAGCACAAAGAAGTATAAAAATAATTGGAAAAGATTTTCCATTAATAACAGAACATCAGTAAATATCTTTCGTGTAAATTTTGTCTAAGCCTCTGCTTCAGTTCTCTTTGATGGATCTAAAATGGCAACCATGCGATGCCATCTGCATTTCATTTAAATGTATCTATTTTAAGCCATAGCATGCACTAAAGTCCGTATTGTCAATATGTAGTTAAGTATCATTATAGCTTCGTGTTTCCGGTTTACTGCTTACTCTTTAAGTTAAATACATAATGGCATAAAATGACAGCAATATGACTGAATCTGAAACGCAGGAAATTTCACTCCTTTCACCCTATCTGGCCAGAGGGTGGGTATTATACCCTGCCGAACTTTTCACCGCAGCTCTGGAACGGAGAGAACAAGAGAGCTGAAGCTTTCTGTATTTGGATCATCAACTTTTCTCGAAGTTCAGGTGGCCTAGCGATTTAAGGCAAGTAACTGACAAACTTTCACACATGGATCAGCTGGGCTCGAACCCGTGCCGGTTCAGCGGTGTGAAGCTAGCGGTCACCAGCGAAGCGCCTTAGACCACTCGGTACCGAGAGCGCATTACATTTACTGTTGACGATTTAGTGCTTCATCAAGCAAGTGTCAACCTCAGCATAATTGGATAAATCTGAATATGTGTTTTAATCGTCCTTATAGAGGTCAATACCTCCAAAAATAGGGATGTTTATATTCACAGCCTCAATGTACTATGAATGTTACCAACATTTAACAAGCAATGCACACGAGACTTCAAATTTGATACACAAGCTCTCGGAGTATTATGAGAAAATCGAGCAATATCACACTTTTGTGGTATGTAAGTACCACGGCATGATGGTTTACGTCTGTCGGCGACATTCGCCGTAGAAACGCGAGCGGCCAATAACCAGAAGGAACGCGCAAAAACCAAGAGAACTGAGTACACGGTTGGCATTGACATTCCTAGGATAAGTTTTTGGCAATGCAAGTATTTCGACGTAGGTAAATTAAATAAACATGACTGAAGAAAAGAAGTAATCCTTTGGTAATTAATCGCCGTCAATTGTCCATGTCTTAAACATGCCCATTTCAGCGAAGGCTGTAATTTGTGGGACATAAGAATGCTCAGATCCCTTAAGGTTGTATTTTTGTCAGTCTAAAACAAATAATGTTTCAGTTTGCCACTTGTTTGTTTGTGTTACACTTGCTGAGTTTATTTATTGTAGTACCCACAGTTTTTTGTTGTCCAGAATAAAAACTGTACCAGAAACCATGTAAGCAGTGTATTCGATTAGTGAGTTATATACACAAGCGTCTAGTCCGTCATTCCATATTCAACCTTCATCCATTGACGAATTTCCGTGTTCACAATCCAAAGATCTATTTCATATAACAGAAAAAAACACACCGAATTAAAAGAACCAGTGTGAACGTATAAACATAGGCAACCTTCCTGCAAGAATAAAACTGATCAACAGTTTCTAATGCCGGCAAGATATCGAACATGCTGTTCCAAATATCTAATCTGTAATTTTAATCATTATGATTTTTATATGTCATTAACTAGAGGATGATGTAATCACACTTTGATTTTGACAGTTCATGTAAATTGCTCTCTATATAGGCTCGAATATTACTATCATCATGCGATATACATCGCCAAATGTGAAACACTGAGTGCCATAGCTCTTGTTTACAAGTTTCTACAATAATATCTTGTGATGTTGATTAAAATCCTCACATTTGACACTAGATCTGGCATTATATCCTCGATTCTATAATTTTGAAAAAAATACTAGACTAGGAAAATGGAGAGTCTGAACTATTAACATGACACATCTACTTTCATTCTGTTTTTCTCGGAATTTCATGGTCTTTGGCTAATGAGAATTTTCAACAAAACTATATCCATGACCTATTTAGTCTTGATTCATTCATTACTGCAGTACTGACATTCCAGCTGGGCTGCCTCTATTTCTGTGAAGGTTTACTGTATATAAGGTATATGTTTACCTTCGTAGTAAATGTTTACTGAAATGTTTAATGAAACAGTTACAGCCGGGTTGCATCCGTGTTAGCAAGGTTTTAATGAATATGACGTATATGTTTACTTATATTAGTGTAAATATTAATTGGAATGAATATATATGTTCTTTCGCTTGAAGAAAAACTCTTCTGAAACGGATGCAGCACAGCTGCAACTATTTCAGTAAACGTTTGCCGGATAAATTCAATAGCTGAAGAAGACAATGAACGGAATGATGGCGGCATCAGCTCAGCAAAATGCGTTTATTTAACAATTTTGAACTTTGCCGGAGGAGTTCGGGGCCAAATGTCCAGTATCCTAGGATTGATCTCTTGCAGACCGAAATAGCTTGAGTAAACTGGCTGAGAGCGTCCCTTAGAATTGCTTGCATCACGCCGTCGCGCTTTCAACAAGTTGTAGGACGTCTGTCGATACATCTGAAATCAGATAATGAAAGAGAGCGTGGCGTTAACCCGTAAGTTTACAATTGATAAGGCATGCAATTCTACGCATAAATCTGTGCTTCTTATTGACCAAATATTCCAGTTTTATGCTGTAAAAGCTCAGGCGATAGTGGCATAAAACTGCTATGATCAATTTTTTGAAAGTGTTTTTTTGTCTAGTTTTATGCTTTTTCAAATAATTGTATTGGGGAATTTTTAATACACCCAAAATATGATACTTTTATTACCAAAATGATATTTCGATATGATTTCACGGCAGATGAATTGAGATTAAAAATTACAGATTAGCTTAGATTTAAGGTGGCATAGAAACATTAAACAATCCATTCTAAAATGTTTACGCAAAAAACTACAAAAAGAAGAAAATGTCAATTTTTAAACGTCCATGGGCGCTGTTGACTGTGAAATTTTACAGTGTATTGTCTCTGTATGAAACAGCTTTTTTGTGCAAAATATAATGAAAGGGGATTCAGAACAAGGAAAGATAAATTTCATTTTTATCATACGAAAGCCTAGAGAAGCGTAGATATTCCTGAAATATTTTGCTGAAGAAATCATTGGACGCGCTGAGATTTCCGACGTTGACTCCATTGACTATAAGAACAATCTGTCAGATGTCAGCAACCTGGTTGCGGGTATCAAAATGTCGCTGTTTTCGGAAATATAATATGTATTCGAAAAAATGTAAAAATGCATTGAATGTTGTACCGTTTCCAGATTGCCGAAATGCAAAGGATGGATAGAACTATATATAATACCAGTCAGTAAACTATATTATAGGATTATAATTTTATTCAGCTCTAATAATTATTAGTTTAACCCAACTAGGCCACTGGGATACACTGTCTCCGGAACGACAAACAAATGAGAGCTGATACTCCGTGACCTTGTTGTTTATCATATTTTGGTCGTTTTGACTGTATTTGCATAGCCCTCCGAGCAGAGCATCATGAGTAGATTCAAAAAGTGATATTTTCGTCATATATATTCAAAATGTCTGCTTTACTACAAGGAAAAGTGGACAAAAACTAATTTATTTCACGTCAAATTTATTTCAGATTATCATCATGCCATTTTTCGAAGAGAACACATCAATGACATATTCGAAAAATCTGACCGAAAAATCCACCAAAAATGGCTTTTTTAAAATGACGTCATTAGAGCGGACATCTTGGATTATTAGCACCTATTGTGCGTCGTAGAAACAGTGAAAAGTGATAATACAATAATGACACTATGTTTTAGAGTAAGTAACGTTTTTACTGGCCAGACATCAGTCATCAGAATCCCGACATAGTAATTAGCCCCAAGGGGGCGTGTCGGGCTGCTAACTCTGGATGGATCGTATAATTATATATGTCTTTTCTCCGCAGGAACAAAAAGGCTGGAAATTTCCGCGAAATTCATTTAACGTCACTGTCCTTCGCAGTTGTTTATGCGAATGGAGTGATTGTACTCCATCGACCAGTTACACCGATATGTTATGATACAAATCTATATCTCTATCAATGTATACCCCCGCGTATTTGAGCGTGATAGATATCTTCAATCAAATGTGAGAATGCAATGGAAATGAGATTGAATTGGAGCAACTGGTGAATGGATATGCGTTTCATAGATTGGCACTAGATACTTTTAACAATTATTATTGGAATTTGTAAAAAAAAAGGCAGTTTTCGTTTTGTGGTTACTTATATGAATCCACTGCGTGAAAAAAAAGTTGATTAAAACAGACAGATTCTGAAACATGATATTACAAGAAGCGGGGATTCAAAAATAAATTTAGCTGAAAATACCTGTGCCATTAATTCGGAATTTAACCTCAGTCAAGTCACACAAGGCATTCATACATATCTATCTGCCTGAATAATACACACAGACATAATAAGTTGACCCGGCAGACACTGGGTAGTTATTTGGTTTGAGAAATATTAATGCGCCATGCTTTTTTCATAGTTTGGAGAAGACACCGTAACATAACGAGACGGGAGTTGACGATTACATTTTCTATAATGATGAAGAATTGCAATCAAGCTATACCTCTGTATGCGGAGATTATATTACATATTTTCAATTAAGTGCAATCGCTATACCGTAAAAACTACTTGTAATGTATTCACCTAGTGAATATGTTTTCTAAAAAATGTAAAAATGCGTTGAATGTTGTACCGTCCAAATTGCTTAAATTCAAAATACAAAATTGTTACATGTACACAATTTTATACGATGTTTATTCATGTGTTGCAAAATCTCAATCGAACGTGGCTCACCCCTTAACACTCTGAGAGTGTTTGAAAGGGGATAATAAAACGTTACAAACAAATAAACGTGTTCGTATTATTATATCTTTAGTCTTCATTGCAGTAGGCCAACTTGCCACAAAAAGGGCAATAAACAATCTCCTTGTCTTACACCAGAACAACTGTCAAAGTCCTGAATAAGCGAGTTATTAAATTTACTTTCAACTTCATAAGTATATACACTGAAGATATCATATTCAAATTTTACCTCTGAAAAATATTTTCAATGGTTGAAACCATAAGTTATCGCGTGCTGTATAATCTAAAGCCTTTGCAAGGCCAACAAAGGCACAGAACAATTTCTTGCCAGAATTCAAAATGTGAGAATTGAAGCCATTATTGAAGATTATTGTCTTATTTACTCAAATCAACGCGAGAACCAGAATGTGCCTCAGTGTGAACATATTAATCCTCGGTCCATGCAGTCAAACGGTTATTTAATATTCCAGTGAAAAGTTTTCCCATGCTACTTAATAAAGTGATACACTTATAATTTTCTACATTATTTCGGCTTCCGTTTTCTTTCAGACCAGACAGGCGGGAAATAACCGGCTGAAAAAAATACAATTAAAAAGTCTATAAAGGATAGAGTGAGCGTATTAGCCCTATGAATAAAAAAATCGTTGATAAATCTATCTGGTCCTACAGATTTATTATTATACAATTGGCCAATAGCTGTATATATTTCTTGGGTGAAAATATCGGCGTCCAATCCACTGAACATAACTTGTATTTCACCCTTAAGGTATCGGTCAAATATTAAAATAACATGTTCATCTGGACTGAAAAGTGATCGCTTGGATTGTTCATCGCCCTAAAACATCCGGCAAATAATTAACCGAAACGTTAGCTTCAGTAATTCTTGAAGTTTCGTTTAACAATTTCCAGTATTTTTGTTCGCATTTGCATATTTTGGTCTCTCGAGTTCCTTAGATTGATGTATATCATATTCTTTCCAACCTCCCCTAAGCACTGCTCCTTATTCAGATATACTTAATACTTTTTTCGCCATATTATCATCTGATTTGGCTTTTCCATATACATTTAAATTGTCAAAAAAAAGTCTTTTTCTTCTCGCCACATTTATTATTATACATGAGAAATTCTTGGTTTCATTATTTTTATTATTGGGAGTTTTTCTAGTTTTACCCATTGGCCAAAAGCTTCTTCTATGATGTTTGCCAGTTTTTTTCACAATATTATCTATTTTAGTTTTATTAGTGAAACCTAATAAATCATTTTTAATATGCGATAAGGCTGCTATAACAACTTCTGGTTCTAAATTACTAACAAAATCATTATATTTACACTCATCCTTGACATATTTACAATTCATCACATCTTTGATATCATCTATAAATTTATCATCAAGTTGTTCAGTGTGAACTTCCGCTTTATCAGCGATAAAATTAAAAAGAATCAGTGGTCAGTTAATGTATTCGGTTCATCCACATTAAAATTAACGATGCAATTAAAGAAACCCTGTTTGACTAGCAGATAATCGACTAGGCTAGAAACTTTACGAGTAACGCATGCAAATTTTTCAATATCTTTATCGGCTCCACAACGACCGTTGCATATACGTAAAGAGGTTTCTATAACTACAGTATGCTCATAGAAGCACATACTAATGTATTGAAAACGAAAGAGGACTTACCTTACACCACTAGAACTTGACAAGGAAACGATTCTATCATCTGGAACAAGGATTTCTGCATATTTCGTCCTTTTTGTCGTATATAAATCCGTGTTCTGGATAATTGTAACGAGCTGGGGTGATATAGAAGCTATCCTTACAGAATTATCAATGATGACTGGAGGCGATGTGGGATATCTTTGAGCTGAAACGACAGGAGATAAGATGGGAGATGGAAATCTAAATCGAAGCCCATTGATAGAGACTGATTTGAATTTGTATTTGAAGTTTACAGTTTATAACGAAATATCACTAACCTTGGACGTTCTGTAAAGTACTTCGAGTATATTATTATAGATTATAAAATTATAGATAAACTGTATGAATATATAATAAGACTGTCTAATACTATGTCGAAAATTATGTTATTATGTTAATTCTAAGGAATTAAAATTAGCTTACACTGTATCAATCGATCAGCCGGCGTTGATTGAAAATTCGCTGTTTAAATTCATGATGCTTTGAAGATGGCAAATCGTCCCGAGAGCTGGAATATTTCTGTTCGAGATGGAATGCAGTAGACATCTCTGAGAGATATGCGACACATTTCTTGGAAATTTGTGAGGGTTTATATCCCGAATAACCACGTGACTGAATTGAAGGAGGCTTCGTTACAAATAATCACTTGATGAAATGGTGGTCCCAAACTGGATTCTGATTTGTTGAGTCATTGGACCTCAACCGCTCTTCTTCCCGAACCTACACCCCAATATTACTCCTTCTCTAGCGTGTTACCCCATATTTTCACACTTATTCCATATGTTGACCCTCCATGAACCGAACCGAAGCGAACTGACATGATGGGTCCTTTCTTCTACTACTAATCAGAAAATAACATGCCATGGTGGTGGGCGAATGGTGGCATATGTATCACGTGTCTTATCCTAACCAATCAGCTATCGCCATGTATCGGGAGCAGTTCCGACGAGTCGTGGACTGATAAGGCTGGGTTTGTTAGGCAAGTTTAACAATTTTAGGTGTAAAAGCAAAACTTCGCTCATTTAAAGTCTTACATTTTTGGTATGCCCTGAAGGATTTTTTCCCCTAATTTACACATTAATTTCTAGGAACAATTAATGGATACTTTTGAAAACATAGGAAGAGAGAGGGAAAAAAGGAAGCACCTATGTTCATAAACATAAAACGAATATATAGAAAACAAAGAGAAAAAATAACGCATATAGTGTTATAGATATTTTGCTTATCACTTGATTATATGACATTTCAACAAAATATGGAGTAATGCACTCTTTCATACTCTTTTCATAAATCTGCTCTTTTCAAAAGCATACGTAAGTAATTAAATTTCAAAAATCACATTCAGTCTTAAAACTTTCATAACATCTGTTAAATACATACATATGACTATGATAGCGACGGTTGATGTGATGATGGCTAGGTCGGATGCAACAAGGACAGTCATATCTGGATAAATTTAAGACAAAGGCAATTCATTATATATTCCAATGACTTAACGCATATCTCATTAAATTACAAGCGAAGAATTTGCGAAATAGTAAACTAAAATAATTATACCCCTCACAATATGAGAATGAGAGAAATAAAGGCGATTCCAGTAATATTTACATAAGAGAAATGCTAGACAACAAAGAAAAATGACCGCATAAATTGTGGCATAGTGTAATACATGTAGCTTTAATCAACTACTTGCATATAAACATTACAGCTCAATACATAATATTATATATAATATATAGACACTACATTTGAAATTCCACACAATATTCTTAATTTACTTTTATCTGTTTTAGATATCGGGCTGCCAGCTGATATGAGACAACGTATGCCAAATATTGGCAAGATATTGCGCTCGAGGCATCGAAGCCCCCCCCCCCCCCACACCCCACCCCCGAGATTACAATATCTTGCCATTATTTGGCATACATTGTCGAGTGTTGATCATGTAATTGTTTCATCCGGTGATCATCCGAACTTGAAGATGAAGCTCTACCTCTTCGACCTAATCCGAGAAAAGAAGGTCAGCTGAGGTGTATTTCAAAGACATCATATGCGGTATTTGAAATACAGCACGGGTGAATTTTGTAGTGAATATTTTACAAAAAAAACCAGTCAAATCAAATTTGAGGAGTCACTGGATCAATTTACTTTTATCTACTCTAGATAACCGGAGGCCGTATCTTAAATATGAACGTGTGATACATACAATAATATATATTAAAGAATATTAGTAGAGGTTGAAGATGGAAAGTGAAGGGAGAATACTCTGTTTGTCATGATAGAATTTCAAGGGAGGTAACTTCTAGAAAGTTTATATTACAGACATATACTGTATACAAATATATGTATACATTAAATAATTGAAAAAGACAGTCCCTTTCCTTATTTGATGACATACTAAGTGCGGGAAATATATATATATAAAATCATTTTTATAATGGTCTGAAATACGGAGAGATAACTCTGCGAGATGAAGGTAAATAATCGAATATTTTTGTACCAAATCCCCAAGGGAAGTAACTCTACTTAAACTGAATTGTCTTCATTGAAACTGATTCATGTCTAATGGAGTTATCAATGCAGCAATTGCTTTGCTGATATTTAGTTATCGGAAGCATTTTACGAACGTTCCTAACAATGATGTACATTCTCTATTAACTTCATTTGGTCTATCATAGCCACACCTAATAACATTGGAAAAACATAATTTGAATGATTGCTAATTGGTCTCTGCAACGAGTTTGCACGAAAACACATCGTAATTTGACTTAAAACGGAAGAAAAGATAATTTGGGCGTGGCCAGTGTCATCCTGAATCAGTGGGTTCGAAAATCAGCGTAAATGTACAAATTCTGGTGCATAATTGTACCCGGACGATCTTTTCTGATTTTTATAACCACTAATTTTCAACGGATTCCGTCCAGCGATTTAAGAGTGCATAGAAAACAAAAAAGCAAGTGAAGCAAACACTCACACACGTCTCCATATAAAGTATTATAATTTCCCATGGCTGGTTCTTGCAGAGATTCGCATAGAGATATTTGATCAACGGAGAGATACTGGCAAAAAACCGTCAAACATAAATGAAGTTTACACCAAGCACTTCTGTCTCAATTTTTGAATTTTGAATCTGAAATCAGTCTAACCATCCACCATAAATATATGCAGAAATTAACCATGGGAGTCTATCATCAGACTGTTATAGCTTCAGCTGTTCGACTTGAGTGAATGGAGAATTTTCCAGAATATTCTGCCGAAATCATCAACTGTCCAAAATGCATATCTGATGTATGACGAAGTTCTCACATATGAGATACGAAAGGAAAGAAAAAGTGGTTCAGTGTACAATGTACATACATGTACTTGTATCCACCTTATTATTAAATTTCAACTTAAAACTCACCAATGTGATTACATTGCTTTAAAATGTGTCAGATACATAAAATATGGTGTAAACCTGATTCTGCTATCAGTATCTTGATTCGGAAAAAATATAAATTGCTCACCCGTGGTCTTGTGTCGGCTTTGTGGAACACAGATAACTATAGACCTCAGTAACAATAACAAATCTCTGGATCTGTTCCGTTTCTCTTTAGATACAGAATCAATTAATCAAATCATTCGCTTTTACAGTCATATTGGGGAGAGTCGCTTCGATCAGAATCCCACCCACCAAGTAAGCAGGATAGACATAAACCTTTCTTGGTATTAACAGATTTACTACCATTTTACATAGAAATGATTATTCCCAGAAATTAAACCAGTTATTTCAAATGTAGCTGCATTTGCATTTATAGCCTAAATGTATGTTTGTGTGACATGCCCCATTATTATTATTATAGCTATTAAAACGGTAGTGTAGTTGTTACTGGCACAAAGGGAATGGTCATAATTCTGTATTATTAAATCTGTTAATGCCTGTCTTTCCGTTTATATCTCGACAACCAAACAGGAAGTAAAATAATTGTAAAATAATAAGTTTACAATTTATGCCGTCTTTATACTTAGAATAGTCGGACTTTCCATGAATTTACATGAACGATGTTGGAAGGATAAGGAGCGGTAACTCTGGTTTCCTATTTGAAAAATACGGCTTGCATGCGCATCTTAGCTTTACGAAATAGTGTTATATATTCAATATCGAATTACTTGTGAGCGCTAAATGGTAAATGGTATGAAGATTATGAATAATCTGAGTCTGAGTCTAAATTCAGCCTAGTCATTCACTACAAATGTGTGAAAACAATCTTATTACAGTGCAATTAGAAGGGCACAAGAATATCAGTTACCAGACATGCATTTACTAGAAAGACATGATTTTTTTTCAAAATGCATATTTCATGTATGACAAAGTATTCTCAGATGGATGAGATATAAACGGAAAGAGCAAAGTGTTTCGATGTACAACGTACATACATGTACATGTACTTATATCCAGCTTATTGATGTATTTCGGCATAAAATGTATCAATGTGATCAAATATCTTTTTCAATTACTTCAAATACATTAAATATGTTGTAGACCTGATTCTGTTAATATTTCCTTGAT